>JAJMIF010000068.1:0-97773 GCA_030583505.1 Sugiyamaella castrensis
CAGAGAGTAGCTCGGTACAGAGAGTAGCTCGGTACAGAGAGTAGCTCGGTACAGAGAGTAGCTCGGTACAGAGAGTAGCTCGGTACAGAGAGTAGCTCGGTACAGAGAGTAGCTCGGTACAGAGAGTAGCTCGGTACAGAGAGTAGCTCGGTACAGAGAGTAGCTCGGTACAGAGAGTAGCTCGGTACAGAGAGTAGCTAGAATCGGCATAAAAAGTAGCTCGGCACAGCTTTAGCTTTTATTGTAAATGTTCTTGAATTATTACTTCAATTTTATGTTAATGGTAATACACATTCTAACATTAATCTTATAAATCACCAGGGACAGGGAATGTAAGGGCCCACTCCGTAACTTCATCCTTTAATTTCTGAACTTCGGGTAAACTTTCGGCTACTTTTCGAAAGTCAGAAACCTTTTGTTTAATTCCTTTAGCAGCAGCATCCTCTTTAATAGAAACAGCAATTTTCACAGCTCTATCAATATATTGAGCAACTCTCTTAAAATCTTCAGGACCAAATCCCCGAGTAGTCATGGCTGGTGTGCCAACACGAATTCCACCAGGTACAAGAGCAGACTTATCGCCGGGGACAGTATTTTTATTGGCAGCAATATTGACTAATTCAAGGACAGCTTCAACTCGGGCTCCATCAATCTTGTTGGGCTTAAGATCAACAAGAATTAAGTGGTTATCAGTACCTCCCGACACGAGTGTATAGTTGAATTCCTTAAGAGCGTCAGCAAAGACTTTAGCATTTTCAACCACATTCTGTTGATATTGCTTAAACTCAGGGGTAGTTGTTTGTCCCAAGGCGACAGCAAGAGCAGCGATGGTATGATTGTGAGGTCCACCCTGATGACCAGGGAAAACCGAGAAATTAATTGGATTCTCCAAGTCATAAAGAATCTTATTACCCTTCTTATCGGTACTACGAACGCCCTTACGGAAGAAAATAATAGCGCCACGAGGACCACGAAGTGACTTATGTGAAGTTGTAGTGACAATATCAGCATGAGGGAAAGGAGAAACTGCTACCCCAGCAGAAACCAATCCAGCAGTGTGAGCTATATCGGCCAATAAATAGGCCCCTACAGAATCAGCAATCTCTCTAAATTGAGCATAATCAATATTTCGACTATAAGCAGATGCGCCAGCAACAATAACTTTAGGACGGAATAAAGCAGCAGTTTTAGCTAGAGTATCGTAATCAATCAATCCTGTAGATTCATCCAAACGATAAGGCATAGTTTGGAAATATTTAGAAACCATTGAGATCTTCTTTGTAGGAGTTTGATATCCATGACTTAAATGACCTCCATGAGGTAAATCAAGACCCATGATTCGATCACCAACCTCTAAAACAGCAGAATAGGCATATAAATTAGCCGGTGCTCCTGATAATGCTTGTACATTGACCCCCCATTCTTCGTTTGATAATCCAAATGCTTCTAATGCTCGTTTCTGACAAAGAATTTCACCTTGATCAATAAACTGATTACCGCCATAATAACGTGCTCCTGGGTATCCTTCAGAATATTTATTCTGCATTTCAGATCCCAAAACTTCCATTACTGCCTTGGATGTGAAATTTTCAGATGGAATCAAAGTGATTGATTCCTTCTGTCTTCGACGTTCCCTGGAAACAATGGCAGCAAGCTCCGGATCAAGTTTTTCAACAGATTCACCAAGAAGCTACGTGAGAAACCATGTTAGTAAACAAATAGTATTTCCCTTCATATATCAGACCGAATTAGAATAATTCCAAATCTAATTAAGAATCAGCGCCCTGTGCTCAGTCATAAGGATTGGGATCAATTCTGTCAACATCCTCATACACTTCCAGAAAATTCCTTGAACCGACTGGTCCCCGATTTCAATCAGAATCCTAATTGGTACTTACGGCCTTGGTGGACACGGAAGATACACTCCTCTATATAAAGGTTAGTACTACTAAGCAAATAACTGACGGCATTATCAACATTTAGCAACTGCGGGGTACTTCATACCGTTAAAATTGGAGAACTTCTTGATAAGGATCTTAGAGAAATCATTTTGAAGATATATAATGCCTCGATGAGAAAAAAAATATATACGGTCAATTGAGAAATGATAATGAAAATTTCAAGTAAACTTTCTTATATTTATATAACCAGGTTATATAAACTGGTGAAACTCTCTGGCTCCCAGAGTTACTTCGAGAGATGATGAAAAGGGGTAAGGGTTTACCCGGGTCAATTTTATTAACGGTGGAATGTCAAAAACAGAATTTTATACTGTCAACTGAACTCGGAGCTTCTTATCATAGTGTTACTCATAGTCTTATGGTAGGAACTAATTTTGATGGAGCTGACACGGTCCTTTCATGAAAGAGATTTAGAAAAGTTTCCGGGGAAGAGATCTTGATATCCCGAATCCCGATTCAGCTGGCTGCCCGTTAATTGGAACTCCTGTTCAGAAGTCCTAGAGCTCAAATATTTTCCCACCCGCTTCACCATGAACTCTAATGGAGCGTCAACTGTCTGTTCACACCATCTGATGCCGGCCTAATACCCTAGCAGAGAGACTGAGAGAGTTAACCGACTGAAAAAAAAAAAAGTAAGCAGTATTGGTCCTGTTGAGCTTAACCAGAGCCAGGCAGGGTTGGAGCTTCTCCTCAACCGCTGGAGGCAGGGCAGAATAGACATAACAGTTAACCAGATAACCTGCATGGAAACATCTTTAAGCAGGCAAATAGATTTAATTGAAGCCTCGCGCGGCTCTTTTGTCACGTGCTTATTAATGAATTTTAATTTCAACATCTACCCAGATGATATATCATTAGACTGGTACCTATATATTTTTACCTCTGACCTCGTTGTATAATATCATATCATCTGAAGGAGAATCAGTTTTTTAAAAGATGTCAAAGCAGGCAGCGAAGAATGTTCTAGTCAAATTGATTGTAGGAGCTGGTCAAGCTTCACCTCAACCTCCCGTGGGTCCAGCCCTCGGTTCAAAAGGTGTAAAGGCCATTGATTTTTGTAAAGATTTTAATGCTCGAACTGCCCATTACACTCCAGGTACACCCATACCAGCTATTATCACAGTTAGACCCGATAGAAGTTTCCAATATGAAATCAAGAGTCCACCTACTGCATGGCTGATATTACGGGCAGCTGGCGTAGAGAAGGGTACACCAGAGGCAGGCAAGAAAATAATTGGACAAGTGTCTTTAAAGCATATTTATGAGATAGCTAAAATTAAGAAAACTGTAAGTATTGGTGTTTAATTGTGATTCACTGTCTTCTGATTACACCAGAACGCAATAAGGTGAAGCATAAACAGTCAAGGATGGCCGAGGAGGAGCCCCGAACGAGCAAGGCAGGCGAACTTGCACTAGGTACGTACCTCTCGGGATATAAGTACCGAGATTACAACAGATACCTTCACTGGAAGTAAATGGAAGAGGGATAAAGACAGCGAGAATGATCCTACCCCTATGGTGCTTTCTCTCTTTCTTTCTCTGAATCCATAACATTCCTTGCTGTTAAGTGAGATTGAGATTAACTTGGACGCCTTGGTTCATTTAAGATAGATACTAACGAGCAGGATCCTCGACATGATGGACTAGACTTGGAAAGTATTGCCAAAAGTGTCATCAGCGTTGCCAAATCAGCTGGGATTGAAGTTGTTCTATGAATGTTCTTATGATGTTCTTATGATGTTTTTATTCTGTATATAATTGTAAATAGAATGAGTTTTATGAACGAGATTAAGAGAATCACAGAGCGTGTGCGAAACAGTGCTCCAAGGGACTTGAATGAAGTGCTAGAGAGAAATGTGAAGTACCCCACCCTGGACAACGCCAAGCCATAGAAAAGCCAGTAACAAAACCAGTTGTCTATATAAATAAAAGATTCATGGTGAAATATAGATTAAAGCCATAGTAAATCGATAATCTGTCTCAATAGAATTGATCTCAGCCAAGAAATCATTCACACTAATAACTCAATCTCAATCTCAGAAGTCCTTCCTTCTCACAGAATAGAGGTTTTTCTAGCTGAAGACTGAACAACCAAGGCTTCTCTGTCATATGTTGAAAAGAATCTTCAGTTTATTATGCCATATCAATCATCACCAAAGTGGTGAGTCGGTGAGTCTGTGACTCGTTTACATATATAGATACACTCATAGACATTTATTTCTCATCCGTATGACAAGTAAGTTATCCCTCACAAACGTTCGTCGTGGTAGAATATCAACAAAATTGGAACTATATAGGTCAGGTTTAACAGAAGAAAGTTGACTGTAAGTTATCAACAAAAAGTCTTAATATTAGCTTCTTCAATTTTATTCCTAACTGTAGGGTGTAGTGCAAATGAATAAACGATATTCTCCGTAATGTTATAGCTTTTTTTTTTTTTTTTTTTTTTAAATATTTACTCTTATATCTGTATACACTATTAAAAAAGTTTTATGTATGTAATTATTATAGTTGGTTGGTTGGTTAATCATTTATTGTCTATGTAAGCTATCTATAGCCAGCGACACCTATTTATGTTTTTTGTCCTTACGGACAGTTCTGTTTTAGCTGCATTTTCCTTGCTTTGCTTATTAAGAAGACATACATGATGGACTATTTTTTGGGGAACCCCTAGTATAGTTGAAATTAAGTTCCGTCCACAGCTATTGCTGCGCGGCGAAATTTCCTGGGTGCTTGAAGAATTTCAGAAGACTTTCCAGTCCTTCCTTTTCCCCAAGCTAGTGCCCTGCGAATGTCACGTCCACATCGTGTATATATATGCATATAATTCATGTTCCCATATTGGGATGTTATCACCGCGGGATCGGGTTTTATAAGCTAAGGGTATAAAAACCGGTGATCAACCTAATTTAGCTCTATTTTTGAGTTATTTAGACCCTGTCGATCACTATCTTAACTAGAAACGGAAATCTGATCTAAACTCTAAGGTTAGTATGAAGCACAACCTCACTGGGGCCATACCAGTATTGCTAAGAGCTACATCGCAAAGATGGAGGTCGATCGATTAATTTGTTAAACCTATTCGCTAAATCGGCTGGTTTTGCTAACTGGGTGTAACACTCCCCTCCCCCTTTGAGATTCCCATCTGGACTCTTTATTTTATTTTTTCATATTGATATTATATTTATAAACCAATTAAAAAATATGAATCTATGATTAAATTTTAGATTTATTCACAAAGGACGACGGAGAGGGTCGGCCGTCATCATCCTACATAAATTAAGTTCCACATTGGCACATTCGGCATGGCGTAGCCTCGTTTTCTTGGCATTTCTGTCTCTCAGAGTCTTGGCTGTGATCATCATAGCAGTTATACTGTACATGTATGCAACTATAGCTGTTAAGCTGACCGCAGCATGAAATAACTGACCGCTGGCTAGGATTGAGTTAGCTAGCACAGCCTCTATTTGCCAGAGCATCTGACGGAAGTTTTTGTAAATGGTAGGTAGATTTTGTATTCATGAATATAATTTTTTCAAAATACATTACACCACATTCACATTATATTACATTTTCCTTCAGTTGTTTATCTGGTGATCACTGCATATAACTCTGTAGCAGGAGCGAACTTTTAACCCCTCTCCCCGCTTCAACAGAGCCTCAACTGGTGGGATAAATTTATATTTAAGAACTTCACGATTCTCTCTAGACTTCAATATGAATATTACCAATTCACTCCAATAATTTTTTAACTAGCTCCTTGTAATCGTAATTTTAATACTTCATCAAATAAAACTTCCATTCAATACTTGTTTTGAGGAGCATGAAATTAATAAGAGGCTTATTTCAGTTTTTAATATCAGCCCATTTCGGAATCATTACAATAATTGTGGTTATAACAAATGTGAATGGTTTACCAATTGTTAGTCGCGGGAAAACGGAAACATCGGTTCAAAATTTGCAGCCGCTTTTATCTCATCATCCAAGATGGGTTGAAATTGAGAGATTACACGGAATTTCTAAAAAGGGTGGTGGTGATGGTGATGGCGATGGCGATGGCGATGGCGATGATCATGACTCAGGAAGTTCAAGTAGTTCTGATGATGGTGGTTCTTCTGGATCCTCTAGCTCCAGTACATTAGGCTCTTTCTCTCATAAAGCACCTCCGCCCTTTGAAGGGGATATTTACTCTACTCCAGCTGTTGCAGGTCACTATTATTACGGCGGTTCAACTCAACCATACTATGCTGGGTATGAATCCTACGGTGGTTTAATACCCTCATTGTTTCTGATTTCTGCTTTGACTCCTCATTACCCCGGATATTGGGGTCTTGGAAATGATGTTTATGAATACAACTATACTACTGTAGAAAATGGAACCACTTATGAAGTCGAATATTACTGTATCGTCTCGTACCCATGTTCTTGTGATTCAAATTCTAATATCACGTACTTTGATAACTTACCATCCAATCGCGTCGTGATATCTCAAGCAAATACTGGTAATAACACTAGTAACGAAACAATTTATTATATAAATGGAACTTTGAATGGCTCTGAACAGACATCTGGTTCAGGAAGAAGTTATTCTCAGCTTAGTTTGAGAGTAGTAATCATTTCCTTGATTTTTTCGATTTTGATTATATAATCTATCAGCGCATCCTAATCAACTTTCTGAAATAAATCAATTTGCTCCATGGTGGATCTTGTATTTATTTTTTCTCTTCTTAGCATTAGTCGAAGTTTAGCCGATGGGTGGTATCCTTTGTATCGGTAGCTTAGTTTGGTCTCGCACAATTTTCTGATGTGACTAAGAACTGAGCTTGAGATCATCAAATTTATAGAAAGATAATAGAATCTATTTATTTACTTAATAAAAAATTACCAGATCGAATCTTTATGTAGAACTCGTTCTGTACCTGGATTATTGTGCTTAGAAGTGTAAATAAAACAGTACGAAAATGAACATGATTTTTATGAATGAAGACTGTAATAAATTCATTTGACGACCATATTAGTTTGCATTATATTACGACATTCAATTTGTAGTTGATTCAAAGAGAAAAAAGCTCTCTCACGCTCTCTGGTAAAATCCGAAAATCAACATGATTTTTATGTCTGAAGACTGTAATAAATTCATTTGGCAACCATATTTTTTTGCATTGTATTACACATTCAATTTGTAGTCGATTCCAAGAGAAAAAAGGACTCTCACTCTCTCTGGTAGAATCCCGGCTGTCGGAGAAGAAAAGGACACTTGAGCGACCAGATCTCATGAGCAGAGCTCCTGGTGCCAAGTAGAGTGGATGAAATCTTTTCTCTAAAGTATTTATTTCATTTTTCATTCTATAAATAATGTTGAGTCAATTTTTAGTCCATTACATTAGTTTTCGTCAATATATATATCTATACGTGTATGCATTAAGCGATCAATTTGTTACCACATTTTCTCACTTGGTCGTCGTTTTTTATTTTTCTTCTCAAGTGAAGCAATATGTGCTTCATCGAATGCAACCACCGAGTGACTATGATCATCATGACATGAAACGACATCGCCATTATCATCCATTTTACAATAACGAACAGACCTGAGCCAGGGATCATTCCAACATTCCTCAATATCTGCTCGCTGAACTGGATCGATGGTCAGCATCTTCAAAACGAGAGGATGAACCTCTTCAGGAAGGTTTTTCATTAACTTTTCAGGACCAGAAATAGGTTTCTTGATAGGGGAGCCATTGACCATACTCTGGGTAGAATTGGTAAAAGAGGATCCTTTATTTTCTTTGTCATCAGGCGGTGGAAGTTGTGATTGCTCAGCTACCGGCGTGCTGAACAACTTGAATGAACTATCTGATTGCTTAGGAGCCTTCCAAGGAAATTTACGCATTAGCATACAACAAAATACAATAGCTGCAGACCATATATCGGTAGGACGAGGATCATAATTTACACTTGTAATAACCTCGGGGGCAAGGTAAGGATCGGAACCAACTACACCACAAGCTTCATGTATTTTTCCACTTTCACCAGGATATTTGAAAACTGCTGCACTACCAAAATCAATGATTTTCACTATCCCACGACTGTTAATAACACAATTATCCAGTTTCAAATCACGATGAGATAAACCACTCTCATGCATATACTTGATTCCTGATAATAGTTGTTTAAAATCGCAATAAATTTCTTTACGACTCATTTTTCCTGACATTACTATAGCAAAAAGATCATATTCGCAATATTCCATAACTTGATATACACGATCTGATTCATGAATAATGTCTACAGTTTCTACGATATTAGGATGTTTAAGAGTTAATCCTATACAATATTCAGCAGTGACTTTTTTGGAATATTCTCGATGAGTCTCATATGATTGTTTGGCGCGAAATTCCTTGACCGCAAACATACGGCCATCACGAGGCCTAGTTACTATTCGAACACTACCACCAGCACCTTCTCCTAAAGATTTACCCAATTTACCATAAGTTTTTGACAATGAACTTCTTCTAGTATCTACACTACTGCCATATAATCCATTATATGATTTTAAATTGGTAGAAGATTTGAAAGGTCGATTATATGATTTACCTGATTTAAGTGACTCAGAAACAATCATCGTCGATGATCCTAATGGTGGGGTTGATGGCACATATTGTTCATCCAGGGTTCTATTGGAAGCATATGAATCAGTAATGTAGATAGTTGAACCAGCATTGGCACCATAGCTTCCGCCAATACCGTTTCCAGTCGCAGTTGCACCTCCATCCTGTTGCTTCCAAGGCTTTTGAAAAAATCGTTTTAAATCTGTCATCGAACTATGACTAGAACTAACCGAATCCCCTCTTGGTCTTGATTTCGAGAATAAACTCAATGACGAGGGAGATCTACTTGGAGGGTTTGAACCTGGGATATTAACAATGAATCGAGGTTCGACATCGGAATAAGTTGATCTCCTTGACACATTTCTTCGGGGAGTAGTAGATGATAACGGGGACCCTACTCCTAGTGGAATAGTTGAAACCGAAGCTGATCCGACCACAGAAGAAGATGAAGATACTGATGAAGGAAATCCAGGTCTTGTTCCAATAATGGAGGAAATTTCAGAATCTACAGCAAGAGGGGGTGACACATCAACACTTATGCTATTATTATTATTAGTCAGCGTACCTACCACCGGACTAGAAGGAGAATCACCAGAAGGACTTAATAATGATGATGATAAATTAGAAACAGTCGGGGAAGAACCACCACCGAAGGGAGTTCCAATTTGAAATTTGGTTGAAAGTTTAGGTAATTCATCCTTTTGATGATCTGAAATGCTACTATCCTCTGAAGAATGAACTGAAGATTGATATTTTGAACTGGTCTGTGAAGTTTGAGCAGAATCATTCTCATCTGCAACAAGTCCAGGGTCTGAAAAATTTAACTGTCCATTTAGCGATATGCCTTTTAATCTAGCCGATAATTCAGATGAAGATATCGACTGAAAAGAAAGAATGTTAGTACATCAATAAAAAATAAAATCTGGTCGTTAAAACAACAGACCATATTATATGCTTCATATGCTTCTAGAGGCAGAGTCTATGAGAGCAAGGAGAGCTATAAAGCTCGGAGTACAACCAGAAAGATACATACTTTACGATTATCAGATCCAAGTAATCTAGATAAACCGGATGTTGAGGAAGCGGTGTTCCGTTGGACGGAAACCTTGTTATAAGACATATCGACGATGACTGGCGGTAAAGATGGTGACGATGACTGGGCCATTAAATATTATCACTTGTTATAACAATAACATATACTGATTCACTCCGATGTAATGTGGTTTACACAGACCTTGTCGGGATTATAGTTCCAGCAGTTACTAATTGCCAGTCCGAAATAGAAAATGCTTAGGATGAACGAAACAACTTGTTGGTTGTAGAAAAAGTCTTTTCTAATAGTTGATAATCACACAAACTCAATAATATCCAATCATAATATAAGTATATATGTCTGGTCTATATGCAACCAACAGGAACAACCGTAAGTAAATAAATATTTATTTAGATGGAACAAAAAGAAGAAGAGGAGTATGCAAGAGCGAGAGAATAAGTGCACTTTAACTAGTTAAGTGATAGAGAAATAAGAAAGCAAGATAGAGACAGTACGTGAGATAATGTCAGAAAAGAGTGTGAGCGAGGGCGTCGGTCAACTAGTTTGGTCTGCTTACCTTCTTTTTACCGCTTGACCCGGCCTAATACGGAACTTTCTTATTTTACTAAATCCTCGAAAAAGCCGGGCCGGCCTGCCTTGATAGTGAGTGACACATAAGCCGCAGACAGAATATCATCGGTCTTCCACGGAAGATAAGGCCGATGCTGACTGCCAGTAATAATTGATAAAAGTTTAACCCGATTGGATTAATTACAGCACGCGGTATAAGAATATTATAACAGTTAACGTTAACGTTACATAGATTGCACTGTACTTGCTGTTGCTATAACTTAACCAGTTAACAGGTTCGCAGTGTTTGCAGCGTTTTCAGCGTTTTCAGCGTTTGCAGCGTTTGCTTTTGCGCAGCGTTGCAGCGTTTGCGCAGCGTTCGCAGCGTTAGCTGCTCGCAATCAGTACGGGGGTTCGTTTGCTCTCCAGACTTGACCATTTGAGCCTTCACTACTACAATGAAGCGTAACTTTTTACAGTGATTAATGGTTAACTGTTATGAGACCAGCTTGCTAGCCAGCCAGCAGTGAGGTGAAGTTTCCGCAGGAGAGACATACAATAAAGATGTAACCGTAAAAGTAAAAGCTTTGGAATCTGTCACTCCTTTCCTGTTACTCGAGCTAATCCAAGAAGAGCCATGAAAAAAATTCGTGGTAAAATTTTTTTAACTATATGTGTAGTTATGCGTTTGTTGCGGCGAGATTAAAAATCAGTTGTAATTAGTAACAGTCAGTTGTCAGTGTAAATGAAATAGATATCTAATATTGTATCGATGGTTTTGTAATAAAATAGGAGGGTCTGCTGTGGGGAAAATTGTGCACCTCATGCAACTTGGTGACCCCTTCGGCGTTGGGGCTCGGAGTCTGTTCTCCTAGATTAGCCAGGTGTCATTGTGCCCTCTCTGCTGGACCACTGCCCCAGATCAATGACTACCCCGAATTTGGTTGCACCTGGTACCGTTGTCGGCAGAAGCTTTCACGCATAAACGCCCGACAAGCTTAACTGTTACTACCATACTATCAGTTTTTAAAGTTAGCTGGTTGCCTATCCACAGGTAAGAACCGACTCACATGTTGCTGCTGTCTCAAAGCACCATTGCTTCCTACCCAACATGAGATAATATACATGTCCTTTTCATCGGTGAGTTTCTACCAATAATTTGTCTCAGTCCAGACGTACCGTACAGTACGTGGGTTCCTCTAATGCACGGAGAAGATCAAACAGAACGATATTTTTTTTTTTTTATATTCAGTTTAGTGCGGCGCAAGGACGCGTGCGGCAAGACTATTATTATCAACCCAAAAAAAATACGGCCGGCAAACAAATAGAAAGGGTGTACATGCTGTATATATCTGCCTCCGGCTGGGAAAGTCCCCGGAAATACCATGGCTCTCGCTTTGCTTTTCTAGAGAGTTGCAAAGTTTCGAGTTGCTCTACCTTAGCCAAGAGGTCCAATCTTAGACATAACTAATTTCGCATGTTCTAGAAAATCGGCGTTCAAAAAGGGAAATGATAAGACACTTAAAAATGAAGATCCGGATTTTACTCCGAAGCCGCACGAGCCGGCATATATTGCTACTTATCGCTAATGTTACCCAGGTCTTTCTTAGTTAACTTGTTAACGGGTTAACCGAATTGAATCTGCAGCACCATCACATGGGATCCGCAAGTACAGCAAGCTAGAATAATTAACAAGTTAACAGCTGTTAATGTTAGCACTAGATGCGCCCATAGTAACTGTAACCGTTAACTGGTAACTTATTAACTGTAACCGTTAACTGGTAACTTATTAACAACGTTAACAGTTAACAGGAAAAAACGCATACCCAGGTACCTACCTACAGGTTACTTTTTATCGCCGGATAACTACAACATCGGATCTGTGTGGGAAGAAAACAATTATTATGAGTTTTTTTACTTATATTTATGATAATTGATTGGTTTCTCTGTTGGAATCAGTTGGATGACCTGATGCAGATAAATAATTATGTTGTAGCCTAGGCAATGTTCTATCTTTATTTGACTGATTATAATTAGTTCACGGAGCTATATAATAATTAATATACTACATACATATAACAAACAGTAAACAGTATACAGTATACAACAAAACATCTTCGATGACTTCTATAATTATCAGCAGATGATAATCAAATCCAAAAGATAGGTTAAGACCTTGTTTTTTCGATAGGACTAACTAAACCAATCGGTTCTATCTTTTACCTTCTAAAGTTGATGTAATGGCCCCTGACTAATGATAACCCCCACAGGGTTGAGCTTGGTAAAGCTAGCAAAGTGAGTAGTAACAACGGAGCCCTGGCGCACACAGGTAGTGCTGTGACACTCACTTAACGTTTTTCCGTACCCTATCAATCAAATCACCCTGGCAACCAGCTGATCACGTGTGCGGCGCAAAACTGATTAGGCTTAAAGTAAACATTGCAACTGTGGAACATC
Organism: Sugiyamaella castrensis; assembly: GCA_030583505.1. Taxonomy (NCBI): domain Eukaryota; kingdom Fungi; phylum Ascomycota; class Dipodascomycetes; order Dipodascales; family Trichomonascaceae; genus Sugiyamaella; species Sugiyamaella castrensis. Next base: position 12,630 of record JAJMIF010000068.1, read on the forward strand.
GTTGATCAATTATCTATCCTGAGTTGTAATTAAATAAATCATATTCTTCTTCTGCTTTGGTATTGTGATTTGGAATAGCACTGTTAAATTTTTACCGCGTCATATCAGATATTTTATTCTATGACTATTTATAGGATAACAAGTACATGTAGTTGCTAATACTCGAGTTTTCGACAATGGAATAATATGAATAGGAAAAGCTCAACTTAACTTTTTCAGCTGATGAAATTTGACTTTCTCTTGTGTGTGTGTATCTTTATTTTTGCGTCTCGTCTGAATTTATGTGTAACATTTTGTTGTGATTGTAATTTTCATAAACACCATTTTGACAACATTTGTTACCTGTTCAGTTAACTCGTTACATAAGTTGTGTTGATCTTTCATTGATAAAAAGATATAAAGAATTTTATCGAAACTTTTTATGTTTATTAATAATAAACAAATATAACCTGAGTAACGAATTAATCATCTGAACGAACAACCAACTTCAACAATGATAAGCATAGAGGTAAATATTCCATCAATATCTATGGCAGCATTTTTATGCTTGCTCTTTCCACCAGCTCCAGCTTGTCTATCACTAATCCTTTGTGTTTCATATTATCAAAACAGTCTCCAAATATTCTCTGGAATATTAGCAGGGTTCTTGATTCTTCATATATTATCTTTGATTTTGTGTGGATTATTACCACATAGAATCACGTTCTTAGCAATAAACATGGTATCTGCCGTTGGAGTATTAGCATCTGGATGTTCATGGGGAGCTAAAAGATTTTCTGTTCTCAATACATTTTTCTCTAGAGGTCAAACCAATCTTGAGCTATCATGCTTTATATTATGGACCTTCACTTTAATAGTATCAATAGTGTTCTTGACCTTGGCAACCACTGATACATTATTGTTATTCAATCAGGAACAGCAAGAACTTCTATTTAAAAAATCTTCACAATACCAACAGTATCAACCGCAACAGCAACAGCAACAGCAACAAGAACAACAAGAACATCAACTTCAGCAAAACTCACAGAAACAATCACCATCACAACCATTGCCATCACTATTCTCACAGAATGATCACAATCATTACTCTGATATCCCATTTTTCTCATCAGCTCCTCAATCTGCTTTGAGCGAGAAATCATCGCAGGAAACAGTTATCAGTGGAGGTAGCAAATACCAGCATAAATCTCCTGCTAACTTTGGCTCTCACAGTAGTACTAACACTACTAATGGAAGCTCAAATTCAATTGGGATTATAGCACCTGCAGCTGCAATTACCAGCACAACCAATATTCCTTCCTCTATCTCTCAAGAGATCCCTGATCCTACTACTAGAATTCCCAGCATATCAGGATTCAATTTTGTTTCAACACATTACGCCACCGAAACAAAGTCTTCTACCGCTTCAAATTGCGATACCATAAATTCAGCTATGCCATCTCCAGGTATATTAGCTGGGCGGGTAGTAAAAAAACACAAATCATCCAACAGTTTTTTATCATTTTTTGGATCACCCGATCCGGCTAACTCATTCAAACCTTCTTTAAAAGCTCATCATAAAAGTGACAGCTTTTTAGGTAAATTACACCAGGTTCGAAATTCAGTTAATACATTTCGTAGTATTAATAGTAGCAATAATTCGAACCATATAGGAAATGAGCCATACATGTTCTCCTCAAGTCCTCAAATAGTCTTCGATGTTAACGTAAATTATATGGATGATGTTGATCAAAATCGCCGACATAGTATTGGATTCGATGGTTGGGAAGTAAATAGTCTAGGAATTAAAGATAGATTAGAATGGTCTTTGAATCAAATAGATGGAGGAGGAAGTCTAATTACAAGTCGAAATGTATCAGGATCATCTAATCAATCCAAATTAACCTCAAGTACTTGTAGCAACTTTAATAATCGGATAAACAGCGCTGGATTTGCGCGAGATGCTCGTTCTCTAAGGGCTTACCGAAGTCTAAGTAATAAAAGAAGATTAGCTTCAGACCCTGGAAGTTGTTGTAGTCAAACACAAGATTCTCCTACTAATAGTGAAATATATCCTCCTAGTAGTCCTATTATTGGTACAGAACCCCTTGCTCAGTATGATCGTGAGAGGTTGAGTAATCTTGAAACCTAATAAATAAACAACAAAAGTAATGACAATAATAGAATACCATGACAAAATGAAAAAAGGAAACGGAAATGTTTTTAATTTAATGATTATGATTAATGCCAAGTGATCCTAGAGTAGAGGACAGGGGGTAGTGCCCGAGCCATATGTATATTTACATAACAGTTAGATATATATGTGATAATATAAATACTATTATTCATTCACATAATTTCTGGTGTGATTAAACTAACTTCATACAAGTATAATATAATCATCTCCTACTTTGGATCTTTTTGCCTGCTTTATATCTGTCCGGTATACCACCACACCACGATCATGATCCTTTATGGCGAGTAAACTTAAACAAGTACCAACAAATGTCAAATTTGTATGGGACAGCTGGGACAGCTGGGACACAAGAATTTAGGATAAAAAAACTGAATGGTGCCTTTATATCGTTAATCGTCCAGCTACGCTTAGCTGACTCCTCGTTATGCCTGTTCAAGTTCATGCAGCTATGTCTTCAGCTAACCCCGAGATTTTAGCCGCTTTAGTAACCGATCGATCGAAGATAAGATAAGGGTTAGGGTAATGTTATATCAAAATTACCCGGTGTACACGGCTGGAATTTTTTTTGTGCATTATTTTGTTGAATTAATTCCTCAAATAATTTTTTTTTGGAATCAATCTTTCATCGACCAACCATAAGGAATTGAAAATTATTTCCTGATCTGATCAGAATTCTGAAAAGATGGAAACGGATGATTTATTTGATGTGTTTACAGAAGACCCCTCTGTGGAGCCTGGGGATGTCGAAACGCCAGCGGCAAACAATGTCATTGCCAAACGAGCCCTGAGCAGTTGTAGTGACAATGATGGTGCTTCTGAAGACTCTTCTGCTCCTTCTCAGTCAGAAGAAAATAGTATTATAACAAAATCAAAATCGAAGGGAAAATCGAAAGGTAAATTAAACCATCTAACTTCAGACCGTGAAATTCCAAATGGTGGTGATAAAAATGGTCACAAAATTAAAAGTAACAAAACTGCTCCCATTAAACGGTCTAAACTGGATATCCCAAGTACTAAAGATGATTATAACCCCGTGGTCACTGATTCATTTGAAACAGAAGCTCAAATAGAAGTAAAAGCTTCAGCTGGACTTCAACAACAAGTTCCTGAAGATGCTCGAGGTGAAGTAGTCCTATCTCATCAAGTGAGGCATCAAGTAGCTTTACCACCTAATTATCATTATATACCAATATCGGAGCATAAATCTGAAAATCCCGCTCGTGTTTATCCATTCACTTTGGATCCATTCCAGACTGTGTCAATAGCATCAATCGAACGAGGAGAATCTGTCTTAGTTTCTGCTCATACTTCGGCTGGTAAAACCGTAGTTGCAGAATATGCAATTGCTCAGAGTTTACGAGCCAAGCAACGAGTCATTTATACATCACCAATAAAAGCACTTAGTAATCAAAAATATCGAGAACTTTTAGCCGAATTTGGTGATGTCGGTCTGATGACTGGCGATGTTACTATAAACCCAGAAGCTAGTTGTCTGGTTATGACTACGGAAATTTTGCGATCAATGCTCTATCGAGGTTCAGAAATCATGCGTGAAGTTGCTTGGGTTATATTTGATGAAATCCATTATATGAGAGATAAAGAAAGAGGTGTAGTTTGGGAAGAAACAATTATTCTTTTACCTGATAAGGTTAGATATGTGTTTTTGTCGGCTACGATTCCCAATGCAATGCAATTTGCTGAATGGATTTGTAAAATTCATGAACAACCATGTCATGTAGTTTATACAAACTTCAGGCCCACTCCATTACAGCATTATTTGTTTCCCGCTGGAGGATCTGGAATTCATTTAGTTGTAGACGAAAAGGGTGTTTTTCGAGAGGAGAACTTTCAAAAGGCCATGGGATCCATTGGTGAAAAAATGGGTGATGATCCGGCCGCTTTAACCACAAAGGGTAAAAAAGGACAGACTTTTAAAGGAGGAAAGAAGGATTTACCGGATATTTATAAAATTATTAAAGTTATTATGATGAAAAATTATAATCCAGTTATTGTTTTCAGTTTCAGTAAACGGGAATGTGAGGGATTAGCCAAGAAAATGAGTAAATTGGATTTTAATACTGATGATGAACACGACATGATATCTAAAGTTTTCAATAATGCTATAGGACAATTATCTGAAGCAGATCAAGAACTACCTCAAATCAAACATTTATTACCATTACTTAAAAGAGGAATTGGTATCCATCATTCTGGTCTGTTACCTATTTTGAAAGAAGTAATTGAAATTTTATTTCAAGAGGGTCTTATTAAGTGTCTTTTTGCTACCGAAACATTTTCGATCGGTTTGAATATGCCTGCTAAAACTGTAGTTTTTACAAATGTTAGGAAATGGGATGGCCGTGAATTTAGATGGGTATCTGGCGGTGAATATATTCAAATGAGTGGTAGAGCCGGTCGTCGTGGTCTTGATGATCGTGGGATTGTTATTTTGATGATTGATGAACAAATGGAACCAGCTGTTGCAAAGGGAATGGTAAAAGGAGAAGCAGATCGATTGGATTCGGCTTTTCATTTGAGTTACAACATGATTTTAAATTTATTGAGAGTCGAAGGTGTTTCCCCAGAATTTATGCTTGAAAGATGTTTTTATCAATTTCAAAATGGTGCTCAAGTCCCTGCTTTGGAGAATGAAGTAAGACTGCTAGCTCAAGAATATGATGATATCTCTATTGAAGATGAAGACTCTATAAAGGAATACTATGATATCCGGCAACAACTTAGTGGTTATCGTGAGGACATTCGCCATGTGATTACACATCCTAGTAATTGTTTAAATTTCTTACAATCAGGACGATTACTCAGAGTTCAAATAAAGAGGAACAATGATACTCCACCTCTTGATTTTGGATGGGGTAGTATCGTTTCTTTTAGTAAGCGCAAAGCACCGCCTGGTGGAAAACATAGTCAAATTGAGACTAAGTTTACTGACCATGAATCGTATATTGTGGATGTTATTTTGTGGATTGCTGCGACTTCTCCCTTACATCTTGTTCGTAAAGGGGATCCGAAACTTGTGGAGGGTATTCGCCCTTGTGATGACAATGAACAAGGTAGGGCAGAGATCATTCCTATTACTTTGGATTCTATTGTTGAATTTGCCAATTTAAGAACCTATCTTCCCAAGGATCTGACATCGGTTCAGCAGAGAAATACTGTACGGAAGAATGTTGAAGAAATCAGTCGAAGATTTCCTGATGGGATTCCATTATTAGATCCTATTGAAAATATGAAGATTAAAGATGATTCGTTCCTAAGACTTATTCGTAAAGTAGAAGTATTAGAATCGAAACTAGCTACTAATCCACTTTATGGATCTCCTCGTCTTGAGGAGCTCTATAATCAGTACTCTGAAAAGGCTATCCTGGAGAGTAATATCAAGAAGTTACATGAGAAATTGACCAAGGCCCGAGCTATCATGCAATTGGATGAATTGAAGTGTCGTAAGCGAGTATTGAGAAGGCTAGGATTCACATCTTCTTCTGATATTGTCGAGCTTAAAGGCCGAGTTGCCTGTGAGATTAGCACTGGTGATGAGTTACTTCTTACGGAATTAATATTTAATGGTACATTCAGCGATTTAACCCCAGAACAGTGTGCTGCTTTACTCAGTTGTTTTGTCTTTGATGAAAAGAGCAATGAAGCACCTGCTCTTCGTGCTGAACTAAAAGAACCTTTACAATCTCTTCAGACTATGGCCAAGCAGATTGCCAAAGTCTCTAAGGAGAGTAAACTTGAGATTGTTGAAGATGAGTATGTTCAGAAATTCAAGTTTCAGCTCATGGATGTTGTGTATCAATGGACTAAAGGTGCAACTTTTGCCCAGATTTGCAAAATGACCGATGTTTACGAAGGAAGTTTAATAAGAATGTTCAGACGATTAGAAGAGCTTATGAGACAGATGATCATGGCTGCTAAAACAATTGGTAATGAATCTTTAGAGGAGAAGATGGAAAAGGCGCTGACGTTGATCAAGAGGGATCTTGTATCAGCATCATCACTTTATTTGTAAATGTATATATTTATTGAATTCGAGCTAGATAATTTTCTGTACCGATGAACGAGGAACGTTGGAATGTTAACATTATCTCCTTCTGACATTGTGGCTAGTGCCGCAACCGGCATGCGGGTTCGCTCGAGATTAAGTCGAAGCCAGTCTGCCTCGATGGAGAAAGGGTCTGATTGAAGTACACCATATATTAATAGCTAGTTGGATCATCTATTAGCCTATTTTGCTTATTTCTGCGTTGATTTCTTGGGCTTGGGCTTGGGCTTGGGCTTGGAAGAAGAAGAAGATGATGACGATGATGACGATGATGACGATAATGTTGCTGACGAAGATATGTCTTTACTTGTGTCATCTTTTGTACCGGTTTTGGTATTACTCTTTTGTGAATCACTTGTTTTAGTTTGTGCTTCCATTCTCTTCCTATTAATCACTGACTGTTTCTCGGTTTCCGCTACAATTTTTCCGGTAATCTCAAAAAGCTCCTTTTGAAGTTCAATATTGGCAAATTCCTTCCGAGGAGGGGCATTACGAACTCTACATTCCGAAATATAGGAAACCTCATCGGTATCTTTAATCTCTGGACTCATAACTGCAAACAACACAGATTGACTACCATCTATGCTCGTTTTAAGGAAAAACCACCAAACAGGCCAAAGAAGAATATATACTAAAAGTCCGAATAATGAACCCATGGATATAAATCTCTTGAAGGAAGGGGATCGCATCATACCAGGATCAACAATTGCTACATGGACATTAACCGGTGCCTTATCAGGCCTTTCGTAAGAATTAAGTGTACGCTGAAATTCATAACCAAACATAGCTAGAGCCAGTTTTGAAGCACCGATCAATTTCCATGGTAAATATGTAGGATATCGTCTTCTAGTAAATTCCAAATCAGTCATATCGAAATCTGCCATAACACTCGATACACAGGAAGTAAGAATAACTCGAACATCTCTATCCGGTGGTTGAGCTTTCAGTGCTGGTGACAGTAAGGTTAACAGATGATAATGTGCCATATAATTGATCTGTAAATGGGACTCAATACCATCTATTGTTGCAGATCTCGGTGAAGATGGTGGAAGGGCAAGAGCTGCGCAACAGATAATCATATCAAGACGACGTGGAGGGCTATTATTTATCCATTTAGTTGCAAATTTCCTGACAGAAAAGAAATCTCCTAAGTCAGCTTCCTCAGCATAGATTAGTTGACTTCCTGTCGATTCACGAAGGTCGTTAATATAATCTGTAAGCCATACGTCAGACAAGGATTTAACCAAAAAAATCAATTGCGCTCCTCTCCCTACCAGATCTTTAGCTACAGCGGCACCTAGTCCGGATGTTCCTCCAGTTATCAGTATTACTCTTCCATGGAGATCTCTTTCCCAAGTATTCTGGGATCCTGCGAAGTATCGCTTCAGAAGTGCCAAAACAACAATCGGTGGGCCATAATATTTGATTTGATCATAATAAGGAATTGCCTTCGTGCCTTGGGTAAAAACCGTCCCGAGGAAGTTGATTGGCATTATATGGCGAATTAATCAGAGGTTCAAGCCAGAATATAACCAGATTTAAAAGTCAAAAGAAATCTAACAATTCAGGCAAAAAGACTAGATTTAAGGATGGGATATTGGATAGGAACTTGGTTATGAGATATATGTCCTGGAAGATCTGTTAACCGTTGATATTTAATTAAATTAACTAGCTAGCTATTTTTGGAAGTATCACGTGATACAAAATGCACGGTATGTACGTACGTACGCGCGCTGCTCTGTCTTCGATGAGGTAACTCTGTCAACTCGAGGCTTGGATGTCTCCTATTGAAAGACTGTGGAATTCTTCTTTAGATATACAGCATATATACAGAAGTACTGTGAAAGAGGACTCTAACAGTAATTGCCTTGAGACGGTGGTCAATCTATGGACAGGGAAGTTTTAATATGCGAATAGTTATGTGTCCAAAGGTGCATGTGCAATATATATGATTTATTAATAAATCTAACATTATTGTTATTAGGGTTAGAATGAAAAAAAATTAAAGGGTGCCCCTGGAAGAACTGCCTTTTTCCGATATGTATCTACGTTTAATATCTCTCTATCCTTCCTCTTTCATTTCTATCCTCCCTAACATTCCATAATCCATAACTATTATTTCAGATAATATGGAGGAAATAATAATATACGGTTCTTTGCAACCGGCTGATTCTTCAAATAAAATGATATCTACTGGATCAGGGACTGGCATAGTAGACCTTATTATCACGGCCACTGATCTACATACAGGCTCTCACATAGCATCATTCAAACAGTCTTCTTCTCCTAGGAATGGTATTTATGCCACTAAATCTCATATATTCGCAGCACAATCTCAGAAATCGTTAATACATGTTTATTCATATCTCAAGGAGAGTGTGGATCAAAAAATTGTGGTTCCAGAAAGAATTCTATGCATTAGTGTTAGTCCATGTGGTAGTTGGTTGGTAGGTGGAGGAGAAACAGGTCGGTTATTATTATGGGAATTAAAATCGGGTCAACTAATATTTGCCCGTGAAACACATTATCAAGCCATTACCAGTATTCAGTTCACGGTTGATAGCTCATATATTTTCACTGCCTCTGATGATTCACGAGTGTTTGGATGGTCGTTGCTAGAATTGGTTAGTCCTACTACACTTCAAAATGAGATTCAGCCTACTATATCATGGTCAGATCATTCATTGTCTGTTACTTCATTATGTGTTGGATATGGACTTGCAAATGATGCTTTTGTTTTTACGGGATCATTAGATTGTACTGTTAGATGTTGGAGTATTAATAATGCTCAACTTGTTACAACTTTTGTATTGAATGACAAGGTGACATCTTTGGCGCTTGATCCTACTGAACGGGCTATATATGCAGGGTTGTCTGATGGAAATATTGTGGTGATTCCATTATATGATGTTAACCCTGGTAGTGGATTCTTGGAGGCAGTCGGTGGGGCGAAGAGAATCATTACCGTAGATACAGAAAGAGTGGCTAGCACTAATACTTTCGTACTTAAACAACATGCATCCTCAATATCTGCATTAAGTATATCATTTGATGGTACAATATTAATATCTGGTGATATATCAGGTCAAGCTTACTCGTGGGATATCACCAGTCGCCAAGTTCTTCGTAAACTGAAACCGCATCGAGGTTCAATTAGTTCAATTCAAACGATTGCTGTTTCTAAATCAGAATCAATTATTCCATCTCAGGCCAAAGCCCGAGTCAAAACGTCCACTACTGGTTCGAATGTTATTGAACCTATTCCACAACTCAAGAGAGTTTTAGAACCTATAGAGCAAAGGAGTCATGATATTTGGATTAAAATTGAAGAACAGCCTACTGATATTTCCTTACTTTCTGACAATTTACGGGATGTGGAAGTAGCTAGAGTTCATACAGGGCAGATCTTTGATAAAGGGTCTGAAAGCGGATTGCAAGTTCGTGTTCAACAACTCGAAAGTGATCTCAACGACCTTTATAAAAACTATACAAGTTTACAGACCGTACATGAAGATTTATGGTCATTGTATGTTAAAAAGACATTACCATGATATACTGCATATATATTATTGATATATTATAACGACGATTTTAGTATTTCTCTCCGACAGGACCTAACTCGTAACTCGTGGGTCCGTCCGTCTATCCATACCCATTCTACTGGTTGAATGACTTTAGTCTAACCCTAGCGCTCATCAGTCAACTGTAAGGAACATAGAGAATCCGAGTTTGGAACAGACATGCATAATAACCTGTATAAATATATATATAATTATACAATTTTTTTCTTTTGTTTTCATTAATACAAAGAGAACTATTGGGCAGATTCATCAGCAACAGCAGCTTGCGGCTCATTTTCCACAATACCATAAACAACCTCTCTATATTTAGCACGAATAGGATCATTCCAAACTGAGAGTACTTGAGGAGGATTTTTAATAAGGTTTTCGAGGACTTCTCTTCTGTACGAAACAGTATCTGGGTCTCGGACGTCCTCTTTCCACAACAGTGCATCCATTACTTTGGTCCAACTTAAAAGATCATTCACACCCCAGGGAGTAGCTGAAATAGTTACGAGAAGGGCCATAAGCTCTAAATATGGCAACTCAAGTAATTTTTCATTAGAAGAAAGATTACTACTAGAAACAAACCTACGATATGAGGGCTCGTATTTGATTAAATTTCGTAATATCCTCACAGTATGAGCCATAATTGGCACAGCGTCTATAGTGGTAGGTAGAAATTCAACTAAATAAGCAGGGCTAAGTAACGATAGAAACATAATGGTGCCTTCCCGATTAAAGTTTACTTCGGGTACTTCGAGAATTGATGTGATTTTATAAGCAACATCCAGCTCTCTGAAAAAAGCCAGATGCCTCGAAGATAATGCTCCAAAAAAAGTGTAAATTTCATTAGCGAGAAATAATTCCATGGTTGGGTCATCCTGTAGTCGATTGTATAAGACAGCTATTCTCTCGATCTGTTCCGAAATCTGATTTATTAATGTCAACGGATGAGAGTTACTTATAATATCCCTGTAGAATTGGATTTTATTAAGGACTAATAAAATATCATCATCTTTATCTATACTATCCGGTGGGAATGCAATAAGATCAGCCGGAATATACTGATGAGAAGATCGATCAAATGGCAAAATCTCAGTAATCAGACTCATCAACCTTCCCTGAAGAATAGAATCTCCATGATATAATTTATTCTTGAGCAAGATTAAACAATCCCCAGAAAATAAACGACGTCGGACTAAATCTCCTCGTGAAGCGAGATTACATAGTGCTCTATGGGTAGTACCAATTACATCTGCTGATGATTGTTGCCTGGGAGTTGCTAACAATTCTACAAGTTCAAAAATAATGGGAGTATTTGAGAGAATATCTGGCGGATCTGCCTTAATAACTTGATTGATGCAAACAACCTTTAGATGAGATATTCCGTACCTCAGACCTTCGATAAGATCCGACTGAGAAATGAACTTCAATACATCATTGTAACTTTTATGGGACAAAATTGTGGATAATAGGCAAACAACAGAATCGTAACCGTAGTCGTCGCCATCTTCATCATCGTTACTGATGTTATTCTCATCAACTGGAGTTTTTAATAAAGTCACCAATAATGGTAATAAGGATTTGATAATTATATCCTCAGTATCATTTATTAATATCGAATTATCTAGACTGAGTTTTGAGTCTGCTCGTTTAAGAATTGAACTTTTTAAAGGAACCCGGTCATTGAGAACCTTTTCGAGATGAGTATGAGCATTCTGAATAACTGGATCAAAGTTATTAATAGACATATCTCATTATCTTCCCCAATACAATATAAATATATATAATCGATAGGTAATAAATAAATCAAGACAGAAAGTGGCGATAGAAATGAGATGAACAGAAATAAATGACAAATCTCATGGAGAAGTCAAGTAATTGCTTCATGTCGTTTGTCCTTGATTCTTAACTCCTATAAATGATATATATTGAAAATAGGGTTCGGATATGTACTTATTAGGCATTATAACCTAAACCTGAGCCGGGTAACTGGATTTATTTTGGCTTTGTGTATGCTGGCAAGAAATTTTATTAAGCTTTTGGGATGCGTTGGCTCAGTTGGTAGAGCTTTGGATTCCAAATCCAAGGGTCACAGGTTCAAGTCCTGTACGTGTCAGTTTATTTTTATTTTTGAAAGACCTACAAGTCTTAAATGCCTGTATTTTTTTGCCTTCAAGTCTGTCCTGGGGCGGGTTAGACGAGCTCTTGACTGCCTATTGCTAGGCTTTGCTCTATTGATTCTTCGATCGCCTGTCTCTAGTAAATCCACAGGGGTCTGATATATATTATATTCGTTTAACAATATATTAAGTGGTGCTATGAAGCATTGTGAAACGCTGCTTGTAACAGGTTAGTTGTATATGTTATAATTGGTAGTACGGTATACCGTGCTGCATTAGCCTTCACTTCTTTGATAACGATAACGATAAGGGTTAGGGACCAGTTCACAGCTACGATCTTCGCATGCGCGGTTAACTGACTGATCTGGTTGCACTTGCCTGTGGTTATCCTTGGTGTACCCCAAGGTAGCTGATGCTTTTCTCTGGACCCCGTTCTGCAGCTATGCCGACATCCCAGTTGTCCTATGCCGACATCCCAGTTGTCCAGTCCTGAACGGGTAATAACAGAAGAAGCTGAGTCTTAGCTGACCAGATTTATCTCCTCTTCATAAGAAGTACAGTTCTTAACATAAATCAGACGGACCATAGAATCGCACTTCAAATGTATTTGAATCTCATTAATACGTGTTCTACAGGTTGAACGCAATCAACACGGGTTAACGTCAGCCAACTGCAATCAATTCGAACTATAGGAATAGAACAGATCTTCTTGTCTAAGTCAAGACAAAGAGCAATGAAACATCTCGTAAGAACGCTCTCCTATATTTTTGTGCTTTGGCTGAAATTTTAATATAACAAGGCACCAGCCACAGCCGCCAGTGCCAAACCTCAGTCTTTTAGACGGGTTGATGACCGTCAATCATTGTCAACCAGCCTATTTCTCACTGAGTGATGCATTTCTTCAATTTCAGACATCCATACTGTACATCTCTAATGATATACCCTGGACAAATAAATAAATTATATATATATGCAAGGAAAAAGTTGATTCTTTTACCATTCAAGCAATGTCTCCTATAAATGGCCATTGACAGCTTTCTTACTCCGGTGGTGGTGATAAATCTCTATTAAATCCTCCTGTGCGATTCATATACTGCCGAAACCCGGATGACTTTGGTTTGTAAACCCCACTAACATCAGTACCGATAACTTTTTTCTGCTTCGTAGTACTAAAACCAGAGAATCCCATCATCTTTTTCATAAGTTCTTCTGGATCCTCCTCTTCTTTTTCTTCTTTTTCTTCTTTTTCTACTTTTTCAGCTTTATCAATTACTGTACTGGGTAACCTAGTCTGTGTTTCTTGGACATCTCTTTTCTCCCCGTTCATATCCCTACGACGATCTCTATCGGGACTCCGAACTCGATAGTCATGATATTTACCATCATCCCGTGATCTGCTCCTTCTCCGTGGCTCCCTATTCCTATCTCTTCCAAATTCATCTTTCCGATCACCATCGTAACGACGTCCTATTCTGTCCCTATTTCTGTCTCTATCTCTATCTCTATCTCTATCTCTATCCCAATCTCTCACTCTATCTCGGTCTCTTTCCCTGTCTCGATCTCCCTCCCGATAGTCTCTGTCACGATCTCTTCGATAATATTCATCATTCCTATTCTTACTTAGTTTACGTGGCGAAGGCGACCTACGTCGTTGGTCAGCATCATAATCCATAAAATCACTAGCCGCTGGCCTATGAGGACGATAGCTGTCATTTCTATCATCGAACGCTTTTGACATTACTAATAACACAAAGACTGGGCAGAAATAAAACCTTTCAACAGAAAAATATTGGCAAAATTTAAAGAAAAAGATGATATTGTTGTAAGTACATGTTAGAGATCAGTCAGATAGATTTAGCAATAATATATAGCGAGAGGCTTGGGGAGAATGCGGCTTAGGTGATAGAATTATGCGGCTCATTTGTTGCAGTTCCAATATCAATTTAGATCGCGTCCTTACTTCAATTCTGAGATACCACAAACTGCCATTAATGTAGATTAAATTGCCTACAACGTACGGGACACTGAAAAGAAGCTAGATTTTAGGGATAACGGGACACTAAAAAGAGACTAGATTTTAAGGATTTGCAGATATCAAGTGATTATATAAGAATATAATTAATAATATTAATATGTAACTGAGTAACTCTTGTTTTTAAACATCTTAATAGTGTATACTGATATAAGAATAAATATGTTTTTAAAAAAAAAGTCTTTTTACAATAATATCAGTGAGGGAGAGCACCAAAAGACCGCCCACATACGTTTATTCGGCACGAGTTCTACAAATTTTACCACTAAAACCCTCATAATAGAATAGATACAAACATATTACAATAACGGGATAACAACAACCTCATCATCGGAGTGGTAACTTAACAGAAGAACTAACATACTGCTGCAATGACCGTAAGCGTTATGACTTGATGTTGTACTTTTTTTCATTATCATACTTCGATAATGACTTTAGTCGATCTTGTTATATCGAATAAATTCTTCTCAGAACGACGAAAAGTATCCTTATATTCTGACTTTAGAAAACTTAAAGATTCAAATATAGATGGATATGAAGCAAATGTTGCAGCATGGAAATCGCTGTTACTGGAAGCAGTAGATCAGGGGTATTTCGAAGATGAAGTAGCTATAACAGCAGGGCCAGCACTTTTAGAAGCACTGTATGATCCTGATAATGGCCGTCCATTAGCTCTAGATGTTGTTTTAGATGAATTGGTACACGATCATATCATATACCCTTTAACTGCATATGTTTCGCAGACTAGAAGTATCTACGAGAGTGATACCTGGATCAACAGGTTAAGGCCGACGACGATTGCTTCTTGGCTTCTCACAAGTTCTGGGGTATGGGACTTCTCATGGAAATCGCGTGGTGAAAGAGGTGAATCAGGGACATTAAAACGAGAGAAATATATTAGCATTCGATCGCTCGAAGCCATTGCTACTTTGGCCTGGAAGAAACTAGAGACAATGGGAATCACATCAAGTTACACGGGAGGCGTGTTTACTAAAGATATGCTTTGTTCTTTGATATCGAAGATAGACAAAACTGATGACAATATGACTAATACAGATAAAAATAATAATAGAGATAGAGATAGCAGTACTAACAAAGCAAGGTTATCAACAATGTCACCAGTTGACATTGAATGTGTTTTGATATATTTGATTCGGGATAAACCGCTTCTGGTATCGAATGGAGAGATTTATAAAGTACGACAACCAAATAATAATATTGCTATTTCACAGAAAGACATAGCTATTTCACAGAAAGACATAGCTGTGGCAAATCTTCGTAGTGCAATTGAACAGGTTACTCGAAGAGTTGATGCTCTAACGGGCCAAATAAAGGTATACAATGATAAAGCACGCCATGCTTTAGAGACCCAGAAAAGCCATGTAGTTGCCAAATATGCGTTAAGGTCAAAAAAATTAGCTGAATCAAGTCAACTTAAAGCTCTTGATATGTTGGAAAATTTAGAACTTTTACTGGGCAGGATTGATGATGCCAATGATCAAGCAGATATTGTAGCTGCATTGGCGTCTGGAGCAGAAATCCTCGGACGATTGAATGCCACAATAGGTGGAGCCGAAGAGGTCGGCGCTCTTATGGATCAGCTTCGTGAACAGGCCGATGAGACGGATGAGATTGGTCGTGAGATTGGCAGCTTGACAGGTAAAACTGTCGATGAAGATGAATTAGAAGAGGAACTTGATAATCTATTGGCAGAAGAACGACAGAAGCAATTAGATCGATTGACTACTACTGTGAGTGTTCCATTGATAGCCCAAGGAGATCAGAAGCAACAAAATGAACAACAGGTAGATGCACTTTTAGATGAGTTAGAATCGATTCATATAACTGAGGATAGATATCCGCGAGAGAAATTAACCGCAGAATAGACGACCCCAGCTTTCCCATGGGCAGATATAATTATTTATTTAAAGATATTTCGTATAAAATAAATCCTACTTGTTCTCTTATCAGTAGTTGGGGCGGAAACTCCATACTTCTCGCTACAACTACGGGTAAAGGAGGGATGATGGTATGAGGCTTGGCCCCAATTACTGGAGGCTGGTGAGGCGACGGCTCTCGCCTCTTCTACCTTTGCTGCCATCCATATGTCCTATCCGACCATGCCGGGAACACGGAAATTGAGGCATCTCATTCATCACAGTCGCAACTATGACAAGAAGCAATTTCTGACCTAGAGTTACAACGAAACACGAGTGTAAAACGTGTTATAAATTAACGAGAGCGGCAAACAAAAATTACTCTACAAAAAGAACGAAGTTTATTTTTATATAGATGCAAGACTTTTTTTATTATCTTTTAACGATTATTATTATTATTATCATCCTCAAGATTCAGTTGATTGCCATTGTAGGTAAGCCTATCGTCTTTATCATCAGCAGGAGCACCATGCAAAGTACGGATATTTAAAGCTGAAGCCGAGCGACTGCTACTTGCACTATTACTTGATTCAACAATTTTCCTATCAAATACAGAAGAAGCCAACTTGCCAGAAGTAGATACCGCTGATATTGAAGGCAACGAAGTTTCTCCTGAAGAAGAATTTTCACTACCTGCTTCACTTTCTGAAGACGCACCACTAGTCTTTGCTTCAGCAGATTGCCCTACTGCTGCCGTTGCCTTTCCTGATCCAGTGGCTAATACTCCAGCTGTTGAAGAAGGCAATGGTGGCCGTGGTGAAGGCTTGTACCCGATTCCAAGAAAAGTGTATACTGCATCAGTTAAAGTACGAGTTCCCTTATTAAACCAAACTGACGGTGTATAGGCTGATGCAGAAGAATATGCATTTAAAACTTTCTGAGCAGGTTTGAGAATTAGAGTAGACGACGGACATAACCCCAGTTCAAGTAAGGAATTGGATTCTTCTCCTGGACCAAACGTATGCTTTGGGAATGTTTGGAAAAAATGATATGGATTATCAGAATCGGATCTATTTTCATCCACCCATTTCCTTACCACTTCCAATGTATCAGTATTTACAAACTGATTTTTCAGTGCCTGTCCATCAAATAGTCGGAGTACCAAAGTACATTGGTTTGAATGATAAGAAAAGGAACGAGGCCGGGGCTTAGGTGATTCAGGTGTATTTGTAGTACCATCATCTGCCTCGGGGGTAACACGGCTCTGATGTAAAAGATGTCTCTGAGCACGGCGTTCTTCACGGTCCGTTTCTAAAAGTCGTAGAATTCTCCTTCTTTCTTCTGCTTCAGCATGACGTTGTTTTTTGACTTCCTGTTGATAGCGTTGTGCATCACCAGCAGGTGATGGAGATGGAGATGGTGACTGTGGCTGGGAATGTGGATGTGGATGTGGATGTGGAGATGAGGTTGGAACAGACTGTATAGGAGGTGATTGACGATTATTTAGAGAATTTAAATTTCTATTAGATCTAGGTCGCGGTGAAGCGGATGAAGATATTGTTGAATTAATTAGAGTTTCTGGTGAAGGGATTCTGTTTTCATCGGGTAATGTACGCTGACTATGAGCACCTGGGTCAGATAAAGTAGTACTTGGTGCCACTTGTGTTGTGCTATCAGATTGTGGTTCTTCGTTTCCATCTACTAGGCTTTGGTCAGATTCAGTGTGACTACTAGTAGGAATTTCAGCGTCAATACCTGCTCCTGCTATATTCAATCTCTTCAAAAATTCTTCGGGCTCCACCTCGTCATCAAACCGATCCACAACCACTGATTGATTGATAATAAATATACTAGGAATGTTCTTCACTGGGAAGATTTGAGTGAAAAAACCATAATCCTGGGTGCCAGTTATAACTTCCAATGGGATATAATATTCCTTTATGACTATCTCAGACTAAAATGTTAGAAAAAAATGAGCTGTTATTTTATTGTCTCATATGTACAAAGTCACATCCAAAAAGGAAGAAAAACCCAAGTATCTATTACCAATTTACTCACCTGTGGCAAACGGACTAGATGATCTGCCCATAATGATGAAGTCTGATTATCTTGCGAATCTATTTTTCTGTTAGAGAACTATATCCTGTTCAAGATATTATATCATTATATAGGCGAAATATAACAATAAACACCACCCATATGACAAAACTTTCTCCAACTCCTTACTATTCTAGAGAGATGTTCAAAATCTACATAGTTCAAACAACTCTTAATCCTATCCATCGATCGTACTCACCTTGACTAATAAGAACTAACAAATGTTTCTTTTCCTTCAATGATAACCCAATAGCTGTTTCCACCGACCGATGGAAAACTGAATTCTTCATTACTCAAATTATATAAAAGATAATATCTAAAATACTATATAAATCTCCTATGAGCTCGAGCGTTTATAGAATCTCCGATATATCTTATTGAGGGGTATAAAGGAGGATGATATTAAGACGGAATGAAGCGAGACACCGCCGTCATATGCTGCTGGCTGTGCTCACGAGGTCTGAAGAGGACCCTGGCCCTGTTAGCCGGTAAGCCTGTTACAGCAATTTCCCGTAGAATATTTCTAAAAGCAGATTGTTAAAGCGGGGTTTCTGCGCAGGGTCTATTCTTGGTGATCATTTCCTGATACGAATGAATGGGTACGATGTAACTAATAGGTACACACACCCTTTACGAATTGTTCTTTTAGATACCAGACACTAGACCTTTATTAACGTTACATTCGTTTGTATATCGGACGGACGTACGTACCGGATGGACGTACGTATGGACATCGCTTGATGAACAGCTAACTGCAATCGCATACCCGATAAACTGGGCCGCCCCGTTCTGGGTCCGGAGCAACTCTCGGGGCAGATGAATGCCTTGTACAGATTTTATGCCTCTCTTGAAGCTTTACTCGTGGGAACGTGGGAACGCAATTTAGCGTATCTATTGATAAATATTTAAGAGAAATGGATAATTTTTATAATCTTATATTGAACAAAATCTCTTCACCTTTTAATCAACATTAGTAGCAGCAGTGATTTGGGCTTGCTTAATAAGATTAGCAGGAGCATCCAATTGAGGCAAAAATAATTCAATGGTTCTAATCTTTGAAGGAGTTGAAAATTCTTCATCATTGAAAAGATTATCTAATTCACCAGTAGTTGTAACTTGCACAGCATCATAATCTTTAGCATTGAATAAATCCAATAATTTACTATACTTCCACATATGAACATTATTATAACTAGCATTTTCACCATGAATCAATCTTTCAATAGTATAACCATCATTATTAAGAATAAATATATATGGTTTAAGTCCCCAACGTACCATAGTAGAAATTTCAGTAACAGTTAATTGAAGAGAACCATCACCAACAAATAAAATAACTCGTCGACTAGGATCCAATTCGGCAGCAGCAAAAGCGGCACCACAAGCAGAACCGACTGAATAACCAATAGATCCCCACAATACTTGAGAAATACCAACAGCATTCTTAGGGAATTTGGTTTGAGTAATACCAAAGGAAGAAGTACCAGTTTCACTAACGATTACATCACCGGGTCTTAACCATTTAGATAATCTTGTCCACATCCATTGCTGTCTTAAAGGAGTATCTTTAGGAACAGAAGTAGCACTAGCTACACTAGGAACCGGAGCAACAGGTTTTGGAGGTAAATTAGCTAATCTTTTAGCTAGTTTACTTAAAAATAATTGCATTTTAATATCAGCATAAGTAGCATTTCGAATTTTAGTATAATCAGAATGAAATTCAACAATATTCTTAGTAGAATAATGATATGAGAAAGAACCAGTATTAAAATCTGATAACATGGCACCAACAGATAAAATTAAATCTGCATGTTCAACAACATCAGCAACACCAGCATCAGATAATGAACCTACATAAACACCACCAAATCTTTTATTTTGTTCATTAAATGCACCTTTACCCATAGGAGTTGCAAAAACAGGGAATTGAGTAACTTCGGCCAATTCAGCAGTTTCTTCAATAACTCCATGTCTTGAAGCACATGCATCAACCAAAATAATTGGACGTTCGGATTTTTCAACTAATTCAATAATAGTTTCAATTACTTCTTCTTCAGCTTCAGTTGGATTAGGTTCTAATTTTAAACTAATTGGTTCGTTTAAATGATCACCATCAAGTGGAGATTCTGATAAATTAGCAGGAATTGCAAGATAGACTGGTCTTTGATAAATATAAGCAAACCGAATAGCTTTATCAATAGTTTCAGCAGCTGTAGCAACATCGTTGACAACTACTGCATATTGAGAGATTCTTCCAGACATGGATTTAAATACAGTAAAATCTCCATTTCCAAGAGTGTGATGAAGCAATAAATGTTTATTTTGAGCAGACATAGATGGAACTCCAACAACGTGAACTAAACCAACATGTTCGGCATAAGAACCAGCCACTGCAGCTAAAGCTGATAATTCACCTACACCAAAAGTGGTGACAAGTAAAGCCAAACGTTTAAGACGGGAATACCCGTCAGCAGCATAACCGGCATTAAGTTCATTTGTATTTCCAGCCCAACGAAGTCCTTTAATGTTATAAATATGATCCAAAAGGGCTAAATTGAAATCTCCAGGAACTCCAAATACCTAAAGTTAGTTTGAGTGGTCGAAAAAATGACTGTAATGATCGATCCTGTTGACCATAATAAAACCCGATACGAAAAGGGAGAAGTAGACTACTGTCCTCATGTCACTTACTGTATCAACATTCAATTGCTTGAATCTGGTGAATAAATAATCACCAAGGGTCACTGGGTTTTTAATAACCATTTCGTATATAGTATTTATTTCAAAATAATAATACTACTGTTCAATCAAAACGTTTCTTTCACTTTGATTCAATCAATTGGAACAATTGATTTAAAGACAAAGGAAAAAAAAATAAAAGATAACGAGAATGAGAATGAGAACGAGAACGACCTAAGACAAATAAAAAAATCAGAAAGAAAAAAGCCCGAAATTAATTTCTGGATATAAGCTTGGCTTTATATAAAGAAACACTGGCCGTCGATACGGTACCTGAAAGAGTACCCGGAACTACGCCTGTACACTACCACCATAACTAACTTTAAACGGGCTAAAAATCAGACAACCTGTGTCTGTTTGTATGTAGCCTTCTGCGGTTGTACTGCTGCTTAAATGTTACGTGCCGGTGTCAGCTTTCGGTTAGCTTTTTGCTGTAACTAAAGTTAGGTTAACGTTACAGGGGTAGAAGAAGGAACGTGTTGCTGACTTGCTGTCTATCAGCCTCGTGGTTGCAGCTACCTCCGGCCAGGCCTCCTGTTGCTTCCTTATTTTGTTATGCACGCTTCGCATATTCAGCCGATGATTTGGGTGTGTTGAACGCATGGACGGTTTTGGAACAAAGGACTGCGCGCAACTTCAGCTGCACGCACGAGTTATGATGCCTGGCCAAAAGTTAAGTTAACGTTAAGTTATGGTTATGCAAAATACCTGGGTGTTAGTAATTATAATAGTGAAGTTAATTATTAGAATAGCAAACAAAATCAGAAAATTATATTCTCGGTTGGTATATTGCAAGATACTACCACTGAAATAATCATTACCAACAATTATTATCCTGACATCGTTAATCTGAATGATCGATACAAGAATATGACGTATGCCTACTGTATAACGGTTCGCGCGGCATTCTCGTAAAAATACCGGGATGATTGAATTGACGGCAGATATGGTGGTGGCGTATAAGCATTGCATTGTCTTCCCGTGTTATTAACTGGTGCCGCTCACTACATTATCCTCAACTTTTTCGGATCGGATCACCCATAAAAACCCTGCAGAACATCTTGCATAAGGCGTTTCCAATGGTCACACCAAAGAGATATCAATATTTCTCAGCTAACCATAGGTAACCGTTAATTATAACACAGACAACGCTAACACGTCTGGATAGGTCCAGCAAAGCGAGAGAATAGCCGGACATCAATTCAGCTACTTAGTTTTAAACTTCTTTGAAAGTTAACTTTAAGCGTTAGTCATTGATGATATGATATTTACATTTGAAGGATGTCAGTTTTTATTTTTCTGTTTGTCAGTACACATTATTTATTTTTCCGATGCAACATAGAATGACGGATAAATTTTAACGGGATTTTCCGCAGTTCTGCAATTCGGGCTGGTTCGGTGCCTTAATTAAAAGAAAAAATGTCACCAACGCCCATAATAAGTTAGCTGACTAGTTCTAATTTAGAATTACATATGTAATATCTCAAACTTTATTCCTTACACTACTAACCTTATTTGACCGTCAATATCCGTCTTATGTCGCTGAGAATTAACTTTTGCGAGCAATCATTATCTCGATAATCTAATTGGTAATCCCTAGAGCCCATTATCCTCGGGTTTTTTCTCTATCAGCTGCAGATGGCTGGTTCTAAAGATCAGACCCTCGAATGCTGATCGCCCGGATCATAGCACCAGACCTCTAGGTCTCTAGCTAAGACAACCCTCGAGAATAATCCGGTAACTGAATCAGGAATATTTGCTTCAAGCTTGTATTATATTCAATGCAATTCGACAAAATAGAGTTCATCCTACTGAAGAGGACTAAGTCAGACACAGTGCGTGCTGGTACATGTTCATAAAACATCGACTTGCCACAACCTGGGACAATTGTAGTTGCATAGTTCACTCTGAGGGGACTGGTTGTAACCCCACTGTGCCGTAGTCCCAAAATTTCGGCGTTTTCGCATTGTATGTCGGGATCTGGAATAACTGAGATCAATGACAGACTGTTATAGCATCTGACTGCCAATCAAATGGCCGGACAGGTTATAGTGAGATCTTCCCAACTTCACTTCAACTTCACCTGTTCACCCCTTCACCATTTTCAGCCGTGCATATACGATCGATCGATCGATATCGATCGCGATCTTTCAAAGCTCTACTGACTTAGTATCATTTGCTTTTTGCTTGAAACCTTTTCATTGAATCAAATCAATATTCATTCGTCATCTCAATGGCTTCTCAGCTTTCGAGATCGGCTAGACGGAGTTTGCATATCCTTCAACCACCCTCGACAGGAACCTTAGTGCATGTTGGAAGTGGTGGTCATCAGGTGAAAAATGTGTTGGACATTCGAAGCCCTTCAACAACTGGCAATGGTAAATATACAAAGAAATGAGTCTGCATGACCACTCAATATGACTGTGTCTTCAGGAAGTTGCTGTCGTCTAAAACTAGAGCTCAGTCTAGACAGGCGAATGGTCTGGGAGTAGATCACCGAGGCAGTTAATGGTGCCGCGGCTAGTTAAGAAGTTTTCTCGTCTAACAGCATATATAGTCTCTTTTGAAGTCTTAGGATCTCCTTCCTCTCTATTGAAAGTGGGGTTACCTCCATCCACACCATTATATACTCGTCGGAATTCATTGGTGGCTGTTTTGGGTAATATCGATTCAATTATTACTACTCTACATATAGCGAAGGGGCCACTTACGCGGATCTTTTCAGGAATCCCATGGTGTTATCAAAAGATCATTTCTACTACACCAGTATCAACTTTACTATCATCTACGGCATCTAAGAATACGTCATTAGCGGTTGTGGCTTTAGACGGAACAATTGATTGGGTTTTAACAATTCCATCAAGTTTACATGTGTTTTCTGGTGAGCTACTTCAAATCATTCCAAGGTCTGGTTGGAGTGGGGCTTTCAGAAGAAGAAAATTTGCTGATACTCTTCGTTTGGCACATACTTTTTTATCTGGAAGAGGAACCGTAGCTTTAGCATCAGCTGGTCAATTATATCAGGTCACTTTGAATGAGGGAGAGAAATATCTGGTTAGAAAATCAAATTTAGTGGCATATTCTCTTGACTCGAATAATTTGAACTCATCAGTTCCATCATTTTATAGAATTCCCTATAAATTACAACAAGAGAACAATACTGTTATTTCAGAACAAATCAAGGAAAAACAAAATAACTTTTGGTCCAGGATTGTATCTATATTTAAATCGGCTGTTTCATGGTCAATTCGATCTATTCGTTCAGACTCTGCAAAATTCCTTCAAGTAGAAGGGCCTACTACTCTGTTGATCCAATCTGCCTCACATGGGTCATTAGAGTCAATTACTTCAATATCAGAAAAGGCTTTACATCTTGGTGGTTATCCGATTAATTCAAATGAAAGTCTTCTTGAAAGAGAAGTTTCCAAATTGGCAGCATCTATTATTTCTAAAGAAGAGCATGATACTTCTGCGGCCATAGCATCGGGAATGTTTGGTAAACCGGAAGATCATTTCAAAGTTGCTACTGTAGAGAATGGAAAAGTAGTATTCAATACTACTGATAATTTCAAGGAATTTATCAAATGAGTATAAAAATCAGCATGTAATATACTTATAGAGATCTGTATATATATATATATTTGAACATTTTACAGTCCTCTCCCCCAGACTTCCTGGTTCTTGCTACGTTATACGGATTTAACCCGAGCGAAACGAACAACGGGGACTGGGGAAGCGCCCCAACCGCTGGAAGCAGACTTGATGGAAATAACAGAAGGTGGAAATACGTTAAAGAATGAATCATTAAAAATAAATTTCATAACAAAAGAAAAATGTAGTAAAACTACTATAATGCAGACGGATCCTAGACCTCATTATTATAACATCGCATAACAAATAAGACCTACTAGAAATATACAACCGAGCTTTTGGTCCTCGACCTCATTATTATTTATTAATTCGAGATCTATTCTTCGACTTCCTCAAAGCAATAGTTCTCTTAAATATACCAAATCGGTGAGATTTAATTTTATCAAAGGTATTTCTGTTAATCCCGGCAGGAGGTTTGTCGTTCTTAGACAATGCGATAAAATCATCACAAATTCCAATCATAGAAGTATATTCATCCTGAGTCAATCCTTCCATGTTCTTTATTGCCCCGTTTACAATGTAGGTAGAAATATGAGCCCATTTATCCTCAACAGAGAGGGGTGTTACAGGAGTTTTATCGATGATGATTTTGGTTTCATCATGGCCAAATTCTTCAGCCATTTGATTAAAGTTGGGTAAGTAATATAACTAACAAAAACAACTCAAAAAATAAAATTTTCTAAAAAAATTTCTTAATAGACAAAATTCATAGTTATAAAATAGTAACTACAGTGGAATTTATTCTTTCTCTAAGCCTTAATACGTAGATATCAACCGTGGTTTCATGTGCCCGGTACTATGTACACACATTCCTAGGGTAGGGCGGGCCATATCAGGCCAAAACGACACTTCGCGACTGAGGAATCTCTTTTTTCTTCCTTTGGAAATTCTGGTATTTTCTTGATTGAAAACATACTTCACTCAGCCATTTTTCTTAATTCTTTAATGCCCATTCGTACAATGTTCTTAGATTTCCAAATCAACATTTAAACTATCAGAAGTTCCAAATATTGGACGGATATAGAGCCTCGTAACGTCATGAAGCGGCTCGAATAATCGCTGCGGCGTGTGGGGCTAGGTGCAAGGGTTGGGAATGAAAGGCTCTGGAACGGGTTTGCCTGTTCCCCCGCTCGGCGGGTGCCTCAGCTGAGAAAGGCAGTCACTGAACCCAGGCGAACAGAACAATGGGATCCGGGAAGCGGTCGAGATGTCAGAGGAATAATGAGAGAAGTAATGGGGCTATGGCCGGAGGAAAAACTGGGCAAAAAGACGAGAACGACCTTGAGTGGAGCGGGTCTAAAAAGCTGAATTTTTTTAATGCCGAGAGTGCGGCTTAAATCGGTTGACCCGCGTGCCGTACGCGGTGCGGGGTAGTTTTTTTCTGCTAACTATAGTAGTCTCTTTAGAGAATTCAATATCAGTCTCTTTAACGAATTTCATCTTCTTGCCAAACTCAAATATCTTTCATTTTTATTTAGAATTGGCCTAGTCCACAAACGACTTCTTCATTCAGCTGCGCAGGGAAGAGAGTTTGAAAAAGAAATCATTAACTAATTTAATTATGTTCTCATTTACACCATTAATAGAACCCCGGAGGCGAATGGAGTCCCTCGGGGGGACGTCATCTACATCCTCATCATCTTCAATAGCTCAAATCCATCAATCACTTTTAACATTTCCACCGAGTATCAAAATGTTAATTGATGTAGGGTGGAATTCAGATTTATCTATGGATCTTAGTTATTTAATAAAATTGGCACCTTCTATTGATATTATCTTATTAACTCATGCGACTATATCACATCTAGGTGCTTACTGTTATTTATGTAAGGTAGTCCCAGAACTATCTAATGTCCCGGTTTATGCTACTCTACCAGTAATTAATATGGGTAGAATGGTCACCTTGGATGCCTATAGGAGTGCTGGACTATTAGGCCCATTTGCTGATGTTCAAATGACTTTAGCAGATGTTGACTCTGCATTTGATCGAGTTCAATCGTTGAAATATTCACAACCTTTCTCTCTACCAGGTAGACTTCAGGGAATAACTATAACTGCTCATAATGCAGGGCATACTTTAGGAGGCACTATATGGCGAATACAGAAAGATCAGGAAGATATTATTTATGCTGTCGATTGGAATCATTCCAGAGACAGTTTACTTAATGGTGCTCTATTACAGCAAGATGGTAAAGTGATTGAATCTCTTAGTAGACCCTCAGTCATGATATGTGGATCTAAAATAAATCAGGCTGGTCTATCATTAAAGAAACGAAAAGATTTATTATTTAAGCAAATTACTGATACTATCGAACTAGGTGGTTCCGTGCTGATTCCAACTTCCAGTGCTTCTAGAATGTTGGAGTTATGTACGATACTGGATTCATTTTGGTCAGAAAGTAATACTAGTGTATCGTCCATTCCATTATTATATTATTCACATGTTGGAACTAGAACAATGGCATATGCTTCATCAATGATTGAATGGATGTCATCCGCAGTAATTAATCAATGGGAATCACAGACAAACACACCATTTGAGACGAAGCATGTTAAATATGTCTCTAATCTGAAGGATATCCTCAAATCCAACGAGCAAAGGGTAATATTAGCAGTTGATGAGGCTTTGGAGACTGGATTTTCGAAATC
This sequence comes from Sugiyamaella castrensis, assembly GCA_030583505.1. Classification (NCBI taxonomy): domain Eukaryota; kingdom Fungi; phylum Ascomycota; class Dipodascomycetes; order Dipodascales; family Trichomonascaceae; genus Sugiyamaella; species Sugiyamaella castrensis. The sequence continues at coordinate 39,600 of JAJMIF010000068.1, forward strand.
AATTTTTGCAAAGCTATGTTCTAATGAAAAAAATACTGTGATTTTAACTGAGTATACTGGCACAGGTACTCTAGGTGGCCAATTATATGATTCGTGGAACCAACAGCAAAACGATAGCCAAGAAATGACTGCAATCCATTTAGCGACTAAAATCCATTTAACGTATAATATGGAAGAGCCGTTAACAGGAGATGAGCTCACTCAGTATAACGATGTGATACGCGAAAAACAACGTAAGGAAGAATTACAGAACGCTATAGATGTTAGAAATCGTACTATTCTTGAACGAGAAGAGAGTGAAGAAGAATCAGACGATGACGAAGATGAAATGGTTCTTTCTGGTCAAATGGATTTAGGAATTTTAATCTATGGTAATGATGTCTACGATTATGATGTGAGAACATTAAAGGGTAAGAGCAATAGAATGTTTCCATTTGCACCGAAAAGACGTAGAGTGGACGATTACGGCGATACAATCCGGCCAGAGGACTTTATGAGATTAACAGAAATGGCTGATGCCGAAAATGACAAGAAAAAATCCACAGAAAATATAACCAAGATTGGAGAGAAGAGGAAATGGGGTGGTGATGAACCTACTACCAGTATTGATAGTAGCGATAATAATCGTGGCGCCGATGGCCTGGTGTCTTCTTCTTTGATGGTACCTGCGAAAATTATTCAGGCCAATGAAGAAGTCAAGCTATTATGCTCATTAGACTTCATTGATTTTGAGGGACTTACTGACGAGAGATCTCTTAAGATGATAATCCCTCTTATTCAACCAAAAAAACTCATCATGATACCTTCTAATGACGAAATTTCTACAACAGAGTTATTTGAATCGTTGCAACAGTTACTAGGAGAATCTTCAACTGTATATACAGCGATAGCTAATGAGACCATTAATGCCAGTATTAATAGTTTTGCTTATAATGTTAAAATATCTCCAGAATTGGAAAGTCTTCTGAGTTGGCAAAAGATCTTAGGGGACTATTCTGTTGCTCATATTACTGGGCGATTGGTAATTAAAGATGTATCTGATAAAAATATTCCAAAGTTAGAATCTTCCGAAGAACAGGCTCAAAAGACTTTGCAGCCTGTTGTAAAGTCAGAAGAAGAAGAATCTGAGATCGAAGAGAGTAATTTGAATGAGTTAGTTTTAAAAGGAGCTTTGAATGATGAAGCTAATGTCTCTGAGAAAGAAATCGCAATTGTACCATTGGAGACAGCTGTGGAATTAGCTTCAGCTCCTAGATCCAATCCTTTGTTAGTAGGGGATATCAAACTTGCTGAATTGAAGAAGAGATTAATTGCTCAGGGTCATAAAGCAGAGTTTCGCGCTGAGGGAATTCTAGTGTGCGACGATAAGGTTGCAGTGCGTAAAGTTTCTGAAGGTAGGCTTATTGTCGAGGGAGGTGTTGAAAAGGAATTTTATCAAACCAGGAATATGGTTAGATCTTTACTTGCAATTGTCTAACATAATAATAATATATATACATAGTTTGTAAACAAGATTTTTCATAAATATCGTTTCCGAAAGGGGTAGGTTGGATACTTCCAGAACTTTAACGTTATCAGATCTAAATGTAAATCTAAATCTGAATCTAAATCTCTCTTTAAATCTCTCCTGAAAGTTTAAACCCCATGTTCTAAAATCTCTCTTCAAAAAACTTCTCATTTTGTTGTCGATGAATTTTAATACCAAATATATAAAATACGGCGATACCTATGCAATTGTTGTCTGTTTTTAATTAAAAATCGTCACAAATATTCTTATTATATTAGACTTCTGATCATCACATCTCTCCTCACTTAAAATTTTCTGTGTCCCGAATGGTTTCCTTCACTTCAATTGCCGTCTCTGCAATTTTTGCAGCAGTAGCAACTGCACAATCCACCAAAGCTGGTATTAATCAAAATAATGACCCAATCGTCAGCATAGTATCGAGACAAATCGTACGAGCCTTCACTGAGATCAAGTCTCCTAGCGTTCCAGCTGATAAGGCCTCTTCAGAAGCTGAACATTTTGTCACTGCTGTTGTCAACTACCCTGGATTCCAGAAATTAATTAGTGAGGCCGAGGATCCAGCAGCAAATCGTGGGCGGGAACTTCACGAAGTCCTTCGTTCATATGTTAATGAGGCTAGCAAGGCCTTTGACGAATGGTCCAATGGTCCAAGCTATGCTGCCTATACTCATTATTTTAAGGGTCATATCAGTGATTTCGATCTTGACAGAGGAGTTGCAAATGCTCAAAGATCTGCCAATGAGCTTTTCCCCTTAATCTCTGACCCTGTCAATTCGTTCTTTGCTGATCCAGAAGGAAAGGACATTGGAAAGACTGCTGCAGGCATTGCACGTCACTTCGTTAGTGATCTCGGTGTCGGCCAATATGCTCACTTTATTCCTGATCATCCACCTACTCCTCGCCCGGCTGTTCCAAAGCCTCAAGCCGATTCTCCTCAAATCCCGTCAACATTATCAGTAGCTGTATCGGATACAGATTACTATGATTGTTATCAAAGCACTTCCACTGATTCTTATGACTTTCTGACTTCCACTGACTGTTATAAGTTATAAACCATTTTACTAAGTGGTAGCACAGTTTTGCCTTTTTTCTATGTCAGTCTTAGTCTTAGTCTTAGTCTTAGTCTGAATCTGCTTCTTTTGTTTTTTTTTGTTTTCTGTTTCTGGTTTCTCACTTCGTTAATATTTTTTTTTTCAATTATTTATTCAGAATTATTTAACAAAATATATTTTCAAATATACAAATATTCATCGATATTTTTTCGGGCCCTTGGGATTCTCAAAATCTCAAGAAAACCCGCAGATCGAAATATACTCTCGAACATAGCACAAGAATCACCAAGCATGAGAAAGAGTAATCTAATTATTTTCAGGTAATTTTCTACAGACTTTAAGTATAAAAAAATTCGTAATCATTATATCACAACAAGTATGCAGTCAGGAGGGAACCTCACGTTGAATTAGAAGACTCAGGCGGTGGTATATGCATTCTGTTTGCGCTGATGAGAGTACTGCTCAACCTTGACCGTTGGTATTCGTATTCAGTTTCATGAATGGTATTACTTCGGGGATCGTTTTCATGATTGTAAGAATAAATCAGAAGAGCACCAGTGCCGCCAGGATCTAGATCTAAATGGCTGGGTTCAGTCCAAGCAGGAGCGTAAAGAAACGGTTGAGTGGGATGCCAGGAACAATCTCGAATACAACTAACACGAAACCCAGATCCAATCCCTCCAGAGCTGGAGCTCATAATATCATTTCTGTTAACTTGATAATGAATAGAATAATACGGATGATGATGTGAAACTAATGAGCCATGTAATTGTTTCACTAAAGTACCATCCAATTTCCATATATAAACATCGCCATCAGAAGATCCAGAATACACGTATTGCTGATCAGTACCAGCGGGGGGTGAAAAGTGACATCGAATAGCTGTTTTTAATACTTCATGTCCTCGATAAGTCATAACACTAGCATCCCGTGGGTGACGAGCAACACGAGGGCATCTATAATGCTCAAATTGATACTTATAACCAGTTCCGAGATATTGAGATTTTTGACCCAATTTCTTCGAATCAACCATTTTTCGAATATCCCATAATTTCATGCATTGATCTTTACCATTGGAAATGATATATCTACCATCACCTCTTGTTTCAACACAAGTTATACCTTCCAAATGTCCCAGAAGAACTCCCACACATTTTCGACTACTACTACGTCGATCCCATAATCGGACAGTAGCATCATCCGACCCACTAATGATAACATTATTACTGTCATCGAGGAATCTAACAGAATTGATATCCTTTGGATGTTCTTGATTCATGCTTATATTATGTTTGGTTTCAATATCATAAATATTCACATCTGGATTCGAATTCATAGCTTTAGAATTGCCAGTTATGATATAACGATTATCAGATGAAAATCTAGCAGAAAAGATTACTGCTCTTTCATGGACATAGTCCGGGTTCACCACTAATGGAATTGTTTCACAAGATAGCCCACTATCAGGAGTTACATTAGACGATAAGCTTAAAATACCTGATCGAGTACAGTGGACTAAAAACCGATTATCTCTACTTAAATCTGCATCTGTAATGGTCCAACGAGAAGTGAGAGGTAAATGTTCAGCCATGGCGGTTTCTAAACTTCTCAATAGAACAGGTCTTGCTGGGTCTTTGGTGGAATAAACATGAACTCTGAATTCTTGAGTATAGCAATAAAATAAAGATCCGTCAGCAGAAAACTGCCCACCATAAGCAGGTTCTGGATAACGTCGAACAAGTCTTCCAGGATCATTAGGCAAAAATCGTTTCGTAAGTTCAGTTTGAGGGACCGGATTAATTCCTAATTTTCGATGTAGTAACCATCTACTTGTTGTCTGTGGATAAGATAATTCAGAGGAAATCCTAGTACTATGGGGAGCCTGGAATCCAAATTCTCCTTTGCCTAACAATTCCGTTATTGTTTTACTTGGTACATTCTCCAGCTCACTATGAGCACTAGCGACTTGAGCAGCACTTCTTGCTTGCCAACGACTACGGCCCTCAACTGGCGCTGGACGATTATTATCTCCATCTTCTTGTACAACAGGTCGTGCAACCTCTCCCTCGTAGTATCGATCTTCTTCATCATCGTCAAATTCTTCTTCATAACCATAACCATAGCCAAAACCATATTCATCTTCGTCTTCATCATAATCTAATATAGAAGCATCATTCTCATCCTCATCATCCATATCAAAATCTGGATCATAATCTTCATCTTCTTCTTCATTATAACGAAATAACCCCGCCAAAGTATCTCTAGCCACTGCGGCTTCATATGCGATACGATATTCTTCACCTACCACAGTAGTTATAGCGCGAGAGAAAACAGTTTCGGCATTATCGTTTCGAGTTGAATTTGTATTTGAATTTGAATTTGTATTTGTATTTGTATTTGTATTTGTATTTGTAGTTGTATTTGTATTTGTATTCGCATTTTCATTTTCGTTTTCGTTATCGTTTTCGTTTTCGCTTTCTTCCTCGCCATCCCCACCATCATCAGCTAGAGCATGCATTCTAATCGCAGCTTCACGGACTTGCTGGATAGTCCATACAAGTATATCTTGAAGTTCTGGTTCACCATCTCGACTTCCGGGATACTGTAATGAACGTATTAATTCTTCTGCCCCAGTATTATTGTTATTATTACCACTAGTAGCAGTTACAATGGGAGAATCTGGCAAATTGATGTCAGAATGATCGGATTCCCCAGCGTCACCAGACATTGCTAGGGAGCAAAGGAACAAAGAAAAAGACTAGATTGAAAAAAAAACCGACAAATAAATCAAGCAAAAACCAAATTCCTTTTCAGTTGTTAATATGAGGTTGGTTCATATGAATATTGGCTTAAGATAACTAACTAACTCTACGAGATAGTCATTCAGGGTACAGTACCGGTAGAGATAACGTAATCGTCCCAGACCAGGGGACCCCACGCCGGCCCATCGAACATGCGGCTTTCAGGCGCTTGCGAGATAACATGTGCATGTATGTCGGACACAAAAACGCGTAAGTTACCGGTTGCACACGAGTCCTATTCTCCCAAAGGAACAGGGTGGTACTACACAGTAGAATTAATCCGCCGTTCTCGGACTTCACTTGTTCGAGACCTTGTTAACAGGAACTAAACAGCGTCGATTAGTTCGTTTAAAAGAGGTTTGACTATTTCCCTCTCCCCGCCGTACCTACCTACCCCGTTTTATCTCTCCAGCGGCTGCCACTGCCAGCTGGGGCCAAGGCCAGAAACGCTACCTCTGAACGGCAGTTACAGAATCACCACCAAAAAACATACCGCTGGAAAGGGCCTCGACCATTGCTGCGGGCGACCGAGAGCACGACATCTCCATGCTATTCTTCTACAATAAATTATAAATATAACATATATTGATTATCTATTATTAACCTCTATTTGTAATTCTATCATAGAGAATATTTTTCTCCTGTGAATTTGATATGCTTTCGTGTAGCCCATTTTTGAATATCCTGTACTAATAACCTCGGACCACAAGCTACAGCCCAAACATTATCATCTTGCTCCGTAACAAAATCTCCAACAGCTAAATCAAAATCCGGCCGACCATAGGTAATTTCTATATTTTTACCACCCTCTGATGTTGTTGACTTTTTAGATAAAACAATACCACGTTCGTCTTCTCCTTCATCTGGCGTGGTTACCTCTTCATCTGAATTAAGTAATTCGTCAAATTCTATAGCATTTTCTTCATTATATTTAGTGCTACCATTTCCGCTATCGGCAATAATATCGCTATATACAGTACCGGTGATAAATACACTAGCTTCATTAACACCAACTAGATCAAGAACTTCTAAATCAGATCTTTCACGGATTAACCAAATCAACTTACAAGGAGTACCCAATGATTTTAGTTCCCGCATAACTGGAGCTGCAAATGAAATTCCTGATCCACCAGCAAATACAACAACTTTAGAAGAAGAAATACCATTATTCGACAATAAAAGAATATCTTGATTCACAGTTGCTGAATATGGCCCAGATAATGTATAAACAGATTTGGCATCAACAATAAATAGTGTTTTACGAATTAAGAGACGTACTTCTTGATCAGATGCTAATGATGCTATGGTATACGGATGGGTTGGTTGTAACCAGTTGTTCCATAAAGACCATAACGGTCCCTTACTAAGCCGAATATGAGACCCCACGGGGAAATGATCAGGTAAAGCATCTCTCGGCAAAGTAACACTATATAAGGTTTGTGAAATAGTTTCGACTGATTGAATCGCAATAGTTCTAGACGTGAATATCCTATAAAATATTTGGCTGGTTAAAATAAACACACACCATAATGCCAAGAATCCAACTCCAGGACGAGCGTGGAATAATCCCAATAAAATAAATAACCATGCCAATGGATAGTGAAGTCCATAGAATAATCGATAATATCGTTGACGAATAGGACTTAATGAAGTTACTAATACCACAAGAAACCCTATTAAAATGAACACCCCAAGTAGATTATCAAGTTTAACAAGCTTGGTTCGAACAGTTCCCGCCCTTATAAAGAATATTATATAGCATATGCCATGAATTGATCCTACTAAAATAGTTATTCTAGCAACCCATTTATGTAGACCTAATAGTTTGATATAATAAGTATTTGGTAATGGAGATGGTCTTACTGCCATAAAAACGATCAACGGAAAAGTTGCAAAAGTAATTCGACCCAATCTTTTAGCAAACCCATTAAGTGTTGTGAATGAATTACCAATGAGGCATAGACTAACAATTGTAACAACCCACAATGGGGTCAGCACCCATTTTGGTGACGGTTTCCTAAGGAATAATTGGGTGATTCTTCTTCTACTCCTAGCGGTTAAGCCTGGATACGAATTTCTCCTTTTTCTTCCTCTATTAAAGAACTCATTATCAACAGTTATATTGCCACTCAAAGAATTTGTAACACTTATCCATATCATAGCAGATATTGATAATCCAAGCAACACGTAGCCATATGGGATATTGGCATAATGACTCCCTACATGAGCAGGAGTTGTTACAATTGCCAATGTCCCAGATCCATCAGCATCATCACCATCATGTCTAGCAAAGACGGATATCAAATGGTTCATTATTTCTTTACTAATTTCCAAGAAAGTGAGTTTAACATTATTTCAATTACCCCTTTCTGATGGCAAACTGGTTGACAATCAGATAAAACTAACATTCACATACGTATTTAGGCTTATCAGATTGTCATGCGGCGCACGGGCTATCAACAAGAAAAAAAATACGCCGAGTCACATGACCATTTCGAAAAATCGATACATCTGAGATTTCTATTTCCATTTTGAATTCGAACCTAGGCAGCAGAGCTGGTGGATGTATTGTTCTGGTATTTGACTGAGCTTCCTTAATCGTCGATCTTACTTGATCCGTTTATTTTCCCTCTGGCGGCTGGGGGCGTAGCCCCGAGACCCCGTTGCTACGTCGAAGAATTCATTTTCTTCTCCATCCACAACAATGCCCCTCACTTCGCTCGCCAGGAAAGACATTCTAAATACCCCCACCCCAACAGATCAATTTGACTTTTCAATACACAGTTTAATGTGATAATACGATATATTATTATTTTGTTTTTTCGTTAATTACATAAATCTTTCCAGAATGTCTTAATTATCGACAAGACCCAGATCCTCCACTGTGATCTTCTTTGCAACAGCTACCGGAAGATCGTCGCCTTGGTTCTTTCTTCGCGTTAATTCTTGTGCAATTCTAGCAGCTCGCGCTTTCTATAAAAATATTAGAAGATGATAAGACAATGATTATAATGATGACAACTGTAAACCGTTTGATCTTCAGAACATCAAAAGATCCTTCTCGGTTTATAACTATCACTTACCTCTTTACGGTGATGCAAACATTCAGCATAATCGGCAGTATATGGCTGACATTGACGAACATCCGACGTTCTCTTAGCAGTATAACATTCAACAAATCGTTGCCATTCTGAGAAAAAAAAGTTAGACTAGAATATTTCTCCCAGCATGGCTACTCTATCCTAATAGTTCTAGAAGCGCCAACTTATTGTTTTGTTTTTTGTCCCATATAACAACAAACTTACCAGGGAAGCACCGGCTAATTCCTCCAGAGTATGATACACCCGACATTTTTCTTTATATAACTCGTATAACTCCTGATTGGAACTTTTTATCTATCGGTTCAAGTGTCTTCAGCTGATCTGATATAGATAGATATGTCAATTAGCTGTTAAGAGCTTAATATCGGCAGAAAAATGCTCTATGATTCCATTGGCTCTTGAATTCATGCATGCATGCACCTACCTTCCTTACCCTGCACTCTCTTATGAGGGAATATCATGTTGAAATTCTTTTAGACGGAAACAGTTCACTGTGTCCACAGTTCATGACAGTTCATCTCAGCAGCCGTTCACCAGCGGAAGAACGTTAATGCGTACGCGTACAGAGAAAAACAAAGGAACCAACTGCCTTGAATCGAGTAACCGGAACAATAAACAGAATCTTGACATCTTTCATACTGGCTTACTCTTTCAATTTCAGTTTCTCGATCTACATTTACTATTATATTGATTATGAACGATGACGAACGATGACGAACGACAATGAATCGTTACTCCCTTGACAGAGATATTTACTGAGTCGAAAATTTAAGTTAGACCGTGCATCAGCATATTTCGCGAGAAGCTTGCCTGATGATCAGATTGCGTATTCACAATCTGATCAAGTTAGAGGTCGTGATAGTTTATCTCTTAAAAATTAGATTTGGTAGTCCTGAGTTACATGATATAATGAAGTTAGTCAGGTCGACTACCAATCCAATTTGGGATAAGGACATGAAAAATATTGATGAATTCTCACAGCTTTTGACCACTTTATGATGTATGCTTCGAAGACTGAACTTATCAATGTTTGTTTGTTAAGTGCTTTGGAAACATATCATGTAATTTACGAAATTCTCAGAGGAGAAGAGGATTGATTGGGCCGTTCTATGAACTTATACGGCAAACTGCCTACCCATGGCATCCAAGGTTTAAGGAATGATCACTCGATTGTCTTGAATATAAAAAAGAACCGAAATCCCTTCAGTTTTGAGTAACTGGAACAGTAAGATACTCTCCATTTCTTATTGATTATTATTATGTTGATTATTATTATACTTATTTTCTTTAGATTCTTGTATCAAATATTTTATTATCGAGTTACTAATATGTAAGGGTTAGGGCTGACGTTGAGTGTATGAAATTGAAATATAAAACGCTACTCGCAATTTTTTATTAACTTCGTCTGATGACATATATGTCTGTAAATATTAACGACAAGTGTTTGAACTTTTGATTTTTTTCTGATTCCCAAAATGCTTGTCCGGGATCGTGGAAAGTCTGGTAAGTTATTTTGAATTTAAGTTTTAACAGTTGGGTTATGTCTTGTCATTGTTTTGTTATTGTGGTCGCCTCCCAATAAAAAGATCGATTTTTATCGCCAGGATCAACTGTTGAAGCAATAGATTTCACTTCTTTTGAACAAGGTGATCAGATGGAAAATATTTATTCCTTTGGGCTCATACCCACAGCCACCGGAAATAACTCCTGGTGGTGTGAAATCTGTAATCTCATTACTAACTATTATTTACAGGTACAAATAATGTCCCATTAGGTAATAATCGAAGAGGATTTATTGGTTCTATTGAAAATGAGCAACCTACCCGTGGAAGAGCAACTACCCGTCAAGCTCCTACCACAACATTAGGACCACCCAGAAAAAGACATGCCAAATTGGAAAGATGGGCACTGGAATCTGAAGACAATAATATCGCCAAATTAGTTAACTATGAGACTGTCATAACTAGTGTCATGACGCCTGAGCAGATCGAAGCTTACGCGCTTAATTATAGGATTGAAGAAATAACCCAACGATTAAGAGCTAATGATGTTGTGCCGCCAGAAAGGGTCAGATCTCCTTCTCCTCCTCCCCAATATGATGCACAAGGTATCCGTATCAACACGCGAGATGTACGATATCGGGCTAGATTGGAGCAAGAAAGACATAGTTTAATAGACAAGGCGATAAAGCAAATACCATCATATAAGACCCCTGCAGATTATCGTCGGCCGGCACGAACCCAAGAAAAAATATATATTCCCAGTAAGGATTATCCTGAAATCAATTTTATTGGTCTATTATTAGGACCTCGAGGAAAAACTAAAGAGGCAATGGAGGCCAAATCAGGAGCTAAAATAGCTATCCGGGGTAAAGGATCAGTTAAAGAAGGAAAAGGACGTACAGATATAGCTTTTCAAGAGACAATGGATGATGATTTACATTGTATAGTGACTGGAGATTCAGAGGAAAAAATTCAAAAGGCTATTGATTTAATTAATGAAGTTATCGAAACCGCTGCTTCTATTCCTGAGGAAGAGAATGAACATAAAAGAGAGCAATTACGGACGTTGGCGCGATTGAATGGTACTCTACGAGACGATGAGGGCCAAGCTTGTCAAAATTGTGGAGAGATAGGTCATCGAAAATATGATTGTCCAAACAGGCGACAATATAATGTGGCTGCGTCAATTGTATGCAGGATTTGTGGTAATATGGGTCATTTTGCGCGTGATTGTAAGGAAAGAGGTAAAGGTTACAATAGTAATAATGGCAGAAGTGGCGGTGATGGCAAATCGGCTGCTGATAGGGAGTATGAAGAGTTGATGAGGGAACTAAGTTCTGGTCGTGGTAGTGGGGGTGGTTTTGGCAATGTGGCTAATAACGGACCCATAGCTAGTATCACTAATGGCGGAATCAGCGGAGGTAATTTGAATGCGAATAATGACAGATCTTCATTACCTGTTCAATTTCCATGGCAGCAGCAGCAGCAGCAGCAGCAATCGCTTCCTCGTCCAAATAGCGGATTCAGTACGCAACAACTTCCATGGCAACAGCAACCGCCACCACCTCGTCCAATAGGAGATTCACATGGTAGGCGACCGGAGAGTAGGCAATCTGACGGTAGAAGATCTGATAGCAGGCGTTCTGACAATGGCAGACGAGATGACAGTCGATGGCAACAGAATGATAGTCGGTCTCAGTTTCCTCAGCGGTCAAGTCATGACTTTCTTCCATCGCAAGCTCCTTCTGTGCAACCTGTTTCATCTGGTTTTCTGAATGTTGGTAGATTCCCAGAAGGAGGTTCTGGAATTCCTGGTGCTTCTGAAGTTCCTGGAATTCAGGGTGTTCAGGGTATTCCTGGGCTTAGAAGCATCCCTGGATTAGCAGGTATTCCAGGACTTGCTGGTATCCCTGGATTCGCTGGATTAGCAGGTATTCCTGGCTACTTTGGTCAGTCTGGAGCTCCTCCTGGTGGTGCGCCTCCTCCCCCTCCTGGTGGTGTGCCGCCTCCTCCTCCACCTGGCATGAATCGTCAGCCGCCTCCCCCTCCTGGCAGATTTTAAAAAGAAACTAAAATCGAGGACATCTGATCAAAATAAAAAATCACAATCGAGTAATATTCAGACCTAAGGTATTCTCTGCAGCGACGTGAGATCCGCTGTTTTTGTATGACTGGAGGTCTAACCTATAGTTTTGTAGTGATACATTGTCAGAATACCGACGTTCGGGTTAAATTCCTCCCAGTACTACGTTGCGAGTATACATACACTTCGTAAATTACAATTATTGTTAATAAATAAAATATATAACATTATGCAAAATGATAATAAATATTTTCAGTTACCAGCTTTGGCTGCGGCCTCTTGCTTCTCTTTAAACTTGCGAGCAGCTTCCAGTAGCTTCGACATACTGTTATCCTCATCAGTTGGAAAGACATAATCAAAGTATTCCTCAAATGAACCATCATAAAGTCTTTTCCTCTTTTTAACCATTGAAGGTGCCTGAGACTTGATCTTTTCAATTGTTTCCGAGTTTCCATAATTCTGTTCAAACTCAAGCCAAGTGTCATTCAGAATGACTCTCTCTTCTTTAAGGCCTCGTTCTTTAAGACGATTCCAAGCTCGGGAAAATATTCTGCGAGCCCTTTCTTTTGCTTCTTCACTAACTGGAACTTCATTTTTTTCATTACCTTCCTCGCCCTCTTCCACTTCCACTTCTTCTTCTTCTTCCTCCTCTTCATCTTTGTCTGGAACAGATAATTCAAACACAGCATAAGAAATCCATACTTTGACATGACCCGTCTTTTCGAGTAGTAATTCAAAAAGCTTTCTAGCACGACCATATTGGCCAACTTCAGTTTCAAACTCAATATAACGCTTCCAAACCAACTCAGGCATCTCCATCTCTGGCTGATCAATTGCCAATTCATAAATTGCTCTGGCACGATCGTCGTCACCCAGTTGCTGTTCCATAGTCGCATACTCAATCCATCCTTGTGGCAGATCAGGATAACTTTCAAGATATTTCTCATATAAGACTCGACATCTATCAAACTCTTTAAGTTGTTTTTCAAGTTCTATGTAACCTTTATAAATTTTAGGTTTCCCCGAGAGTCCTAGACCCTGACCAAGTATCTTCCTTGCTCGTTGTAAATTGCCCTGACGAATTTCAAATTTAGCATATAACAGCCAAATTTTGTCGAATGAGAACTTTTTATGTGGGATCGTCTTAATACATTGGCTATAAACTTGTCGAGTTCGTTCGATATCATTATTAACAAGTTCTTCATAAACAGCATAACGTATCCAAAGAAATATATACCTTCTCCAATATTTCTTTTCTTGCTTTATTGGAATTTGAGCAATCGCCCGTTCATAAACATCACGTATATCAGAAGCAGAAGAGCTATCACCGCCACCACCACTTCCAGTTTCTTCTAACAAGGTTAAATATGAAAACCAAGCATCATAATTATATGGATCATTGGCGATTTGTTCTTCATATTTTACTCTCCGTTTAGACAAAATCACATCCTCAATCCCATCTTTATCTCCATATTGTTTCTCGAAGGCTGTATATGCATTATATAATTTGGCACTTTTACTCTTAGATAATCTTTCGAGACCAAACTTATATATGGCTCGCGCCCTTTCCCATTCTCTTTGCCTAGCTTCCCATTTAGCCCAATTGATCAATATTTTTTCATCCAAATATTCCTCTCCACCAATAGCTAGAATTGTATCTACCGCTAAAGTATAAACATCTCGTACATTATCTTGATTATTTCCTAACTCCTCTTCAAATCGGGCCCATTTGACCCAGTTCTCCGCTTGAGGGTGTACAGTAGTAAATCTTTGAAAAATTGCTCTTGCTCTTTTATATTCACCGTATCGCTTTTCAAGATTTATATAAGCATTCCAGGCCGGTGGTTGAGGTCTCCATGTCATCCATCTTTCGAAAACTTGTCTACAACCAGGAATATTCGATAACATCTCCTCCACAGAGACATAAGTAAACCATATTTTATCCACCCGTGGTAAAATAGTTACCGCTCTATCCAATAAATTTCTAGCATGATTGATATTTCGTTCCTTCAACTCACATTGAATATATCGGATCCATAACGGAACATTAGTTGAATCTACATCCAGGGCTCGTTCAAAAATCGATCTGGCTCTTTCCATTTCCTTCTGGTCAATTTCCCATTGAGCATAACGCATCCACTGACCAAAATTCAGTCTATTCCTCCTTAAAGCCTCTTCATATTCCTTTCGCTTTCGGCCCTGATATTCTTTCAACTCTTCAAGATCGGTGATTTTCTGTTTGGGGACTTTAAGTGGCTCATCTTTACGTTCAAAGGCTTCTAGAAGAATTTGCTCCGCAGTGATTTGAAGCGGAGCAACCGCCTTATTCTTGACTCTTACATTTCTTTCACTCATTGCGAATGAATGATGAAAAGAAACAGAAACAGAAACAAAAACAAAAACAAAAACAGAAGTTGAATGGAATCTACAAATGTTTGGCTGTACCAAAAATATATTTGGGTGAAGTGATTTTAGAGTCCCATATTAGGATTTATTAAAGGCTATTAATCGCATATACTTTCTCTATCATTTTTGGTCAGCTTCTACTATTATACGTCGCTGCTAATGATGATGGCGGTGTTACCTATATCTGGCTGTCTTGCTTGATCTGATTATAGTCGTTCTGTCAGTGAGTCAGTGACACTAACTTATATTCTCGGAATTTCTCCCTAATCGAATCACATGAATTTTTAATAACAATAATTTATTTATTGGGATTTTAATAATAGAACTACCGCCGACTAGAGCAATGGGACAGGCCATCTTTTCCTTCTATTTTTACTAGTCAACTTTTAATAAATAGAAAAGCCTCCACGTAAGGCTAACACGAGGTGTAACTGGGAGCCGGGCTCAAGCTTATAAAAACTGGCAGGTTGTTCATCATTCCTAGAATTTCGTTAGAACAGAGAGGCAAATCTAATAGTACAATTGAATGAAGTAAAATCCGGACTTGGGAAAAGCCCCTCCGCTACTGGGGTGTGGGCGCACCATGGTGGTAACACTTCGTCCAATAAATGGATAACATAACTCATCATTACTCACATTTGCTTTCCACCAAAGATAAGTCTTTGTTGGGCAGGAGGGATTCCTTCTCTCTCTTCGACACGTTCCTTAATACGAGAAACCTGGGGTGTTAGATGATTACAAAAACAATAATGTAAATATATAATGATATTTACTACTTACCCTATCAGATGGCTCAATATCCAACTCAATCTTTTATTATTATGTTAGTTACGTCAAGCAAATGGGATTTTTTTCTTCTTCACTTACCTCCTTTCCTGTCAAAGTCTATAATTTGTTAGCTAGACGCATCTATATAAAACAATTAAAAAAATCCATTTCTGTAATACTAACCTTGACTTTTATCAGCATATTGAAAAATAACCTTGAAATATATAACTTAATCTAATATAAAACAAGTCACCGTAAAGGTTCTATTGCTGTTAATGAGATCTCAAAGTAACTGATAAAGTGACACAAAGAGAGAGAGAGAGAGAGAGAGAGAGATAGACAGACCAAGATC
Organism: Sugiyamaella castrensis; assembly: GCA_030583505.1. Classification (NCBI taxonomy): domain Eukaryota; kingdom Fungi; phylum Ascomycota; class Dipodascomycetes; order Dipodascales; family Trichomonascaceae; genus Sugiyamaella; species Sugiyamaella castrensis. The sequence goes on from JAJMIF010000068.1 coordinate 55,193, forward strand.
AAGCGCGACAACTGAGATTGTTCACAGCGCTATTTAGTCGACAATAACTGTCTTGTTTTGATTTACTTGGAGAAGAATAGCTAGAAAGCACAATCATAAGTAAATCAAAACAAGGCAATTATTGTCGTCGAAATATTTATCAGCCGTACGAAAGTCACGATTGTAACTATATATAGTTAGGAATAGGGGTTACTACCTTGTTAGAACAGCTTATCTAATAGGGATTCCAGATTGAATCCAGTAGTATCCAATACTTGTTTCTGACAAGTATAATAGCAGTCCGTGCTAGTTAAGATCTTGACGTTAATCAAAGATATTATATAATAAAATAAATTCAAAGTTCTATATGTATATAAGAAGAATAAAAGAGATAAACGAATTGTAAGAAAATATAAACTGACGAAATAATATATTAGGGTTTGATAGGAACGCACATGATAATCAATCAATCAGATGTTCGTTCACCTTCAGGAATTCCTACCAAATTACCAACAATAACTACTACTATCATGCTGCCAACTCCTACCACCGAATCTGTAGATTTTAATTTGGTATATGAACCTGCAGAGGATTCATTCTTAATATTGGATCTATTGGAAGAAGAAAGAGAATTTCTAAATCAACATTTCTTCCATTCCCAATTGTCGTCACTTCCTTTGGTTCTTGAGATAGGAACTGGATCAGGAATTATAACCGCTTTCATTCATAATAATATTATTCGTAATGGACTATTTATTACAACAGATGTAAATATTCACGCTTGTCGTGCATCATTGACCACAAGCTTAGAAAATGGAGGCACACGGTTCATAGATACCTTAAGAGCGAGTCTAGCCAGTCCATTGCGACCAAACTTGGTCGATCTGCTAATATTCAATCCTCCATATGTTCCCAATGAATCGGTTCCAACATTTCCTGATAATGACGATGCAGATTCATGGCTTGATCTGGCTTTAGAAGGCGGTCAAGATGGTACAGAAGTCAGCAGTATTATTTTGAACAAACTACATTCTGTATTGAGTGACCGTGGGTTAGCATATATACTGTTCTGTAAACGCAACAATCCTGAGAAAGTCGCTTTAAAAATGCGTGAGAATGGATGGCAAGCTTCATGTGTTGGGGAACGTGTAGCAGGTTGGGAAGTTATAAGTGTGTGGAAGTTTATTAAACCGCGGCTATCTGGAACCGAAAAGAAAACCGATTAATCATTATTCGACCCTGTCGACTTCCAGCAATGCAAGATATTTTATTCATATATTTATATTTATATGTATATATTATTTATTTATTTTTTTCTGCTCATATATTATTGACAATTAATCAGCAAATAAATCTCTTAAAACTTCAGTTCTGCACGCTTGAATATCTGGATCAGCTAATGAATAAAGTTCTTCATATGCAAACATGCTCAATTGGTCGAAAAAAGGTCTTAAATCAGTCAACGACTTGATTTGCCTTCCATTTAATAATGGTACAGATCCCCGCGAAAAATTGAAGTCGAATTTCTAATTTGTTAGTACAGGCAAATCTTGAAAACCAGAAAAACTTACATAGTTAGCTGCCGGTAACATTTTGGATGAAGAAATGCAATCAATCAACCCAGACGGATCTCGATCCTCATTGCGGAAAATTGCATCCATACTATCGCATATAAATAGCCATTCGTATCTGTCATGTTAGTGAAAACGAAAGAAAAAAAAAAATTGCTAACCCTTTATTACTTACAATTGGAAATCCTCTGGGTTAAGAACTAATGTCGTATCAAGTAGCTTACAGGCGGCAACAAGTGTTTCCAAATCAATCGTCTTCTCCTGGGTGAAAAAATCCCTGAATGTTGTGGCTAACTGCGAATATAAATACGTCCATACTGGAGCTAGTAGTGAAGAATCAACAGATATTATAATAGCCCGAAGACATAGGAAAACATGAGGCATATTTCTACCCACACATAACAATTCAAGCTTATCCATTAGATCTTTGAAATTCAATGCAAACCCATCACCATTGCCACAAAGAAAAATATAAGCTAATCTATCTAAATTCCCACTTTGTATTGTAGATTCCTGATCTGACCAACCAAATAGTACATTGGAATTAGTACCATACGAAGATATTTTTCCAACATAATCCTTGATACGTTCCTTATCGTACTGAGTCCATTTGCCTATAATAGGCATCCACAGATATGTGGCCTGACTCCGAGTAATCCCTAAAAATCGAGCATCTAGTAATGCGTCACCTATTAAGGTTTTCCACGACTTCAAACTGAAAGGCAGTTGTACAACTGCCTTCAACAAAGACATCAGATAACCAGGAATTGTTGTATAGCTTTTCTGTCGTAAAGCAGGTGATATCAGATTTGTAATAATACTTGACAAGGTCGATAGTGTCTTGTCTTGGTCATATATTATAATTCGCAATGATGGTAGAATAGCCTCAATTGATCGAGCAAGGTCCTCTTGTTTTAACCCCACAGCACCACCACCACCGCTGCCAGTTGATGACAACGGCAACGAAGAGGTTGACGATGAAACTGCAGGTAGAGTAGGGGTGGAAGCCGCAGAGTTGTCTGTAGTCTCTGTTACTGCGTCTTTTTCATTTTCCAACAATTTGCTGTTACGGTTGTTATTGTTGTTGCTGGTTACGTTACTGCCATTACCTATCAGAGGTGTCCCAGCTGATGCCGACGGCGAAGACCGTATACTAAGAGAATAGTGAAGCAACTTGAGAAATAAATCAGACAAATCTTTACGAACCTTTCGCTGCTCTCCAAACTTGACCGCATCAATCTTTTCAGCCATAGCCGAGATAACTTGTAATACACTAGGAATAACCTGTCGATAGAGGCTCTGGTTATTATAAACCTCTCGAACAAATCCCATACAATCGTACCAAATCTCTTCAACAGCGTCATTCTCTAATGAATGAAGATAATTGATCAAGAAATCAGTGATCTCTATATCTTCTAAATCAGTAGTAAGCGTCGATTTCTCATTTTGTTCCAACGACGCTGGGTTTACTCTACTGATAACAGCATTAAATATGTAAGGAATAGTTAATTTAGGTCGTGAACCGTCTAAAACATGAAGCACTTTGAAAACATCGTTACCTCCACCAGCCTTAGACATATCAATGAAGAATTCGAGCATTTCTAACGTCTCAAGGTTATAAAGTTTCGCTAATAGCTTCCTAGTCCGGGACTTCAATGGTGAAAGAATAAATATAGCTGAATCCGATGGGCGATTATTTTCTGACGATGAAGGCCGACATATTAGTTCTACCCATTTCCAAATATTGTAACTGACTTTTAGTGCATCTTGAAAGCATAATAGAAGTGTCAACCTATCATTAGCAGTAGCTGATCTGGCAATCGGGGATTCCACGGAAAACACTCCACTTATGACATTTCCAAAAAAGCTAGGATCAGTCGAGGTATTCTTTGTTGAACTTGACCTAGACTCTTGAGCTTCAAGTTTTTCATAAGCGGTAATCAGTAAATGTTCAAGTGAATCCATATAAGGATAAAAGATCGAAGTGTCAACATCAGAAGTAGCAGTGACAGTTGATTCGGATGAAATTGTCTCCAAGGATATTCGTGTTTCTTCAAAAGTTGATGAAACAGCTTTGCAAAGGCAATCAACAAGTGGTATTATGACTTGTAAGATCTCATAACCAAACAGTGGTAAGCAATCCTTGAGGAAGTTTGCCCACGCTCGACTAACAAACTCATTTTTTGAAGTCGACAAACCATTGACCAGGCATTGGAATAATATTTTTGGCAAATATGATGATGAAACTTGAGCGCTCTCGTTGGATTTTCTACTACTACTAGATTTTCTGTCACTTACAGCAGCAGTAGGAGTACCCTGTTCAGCAACAATGGGACCAAACAAATCGTTCGGCGAAATACGCCGCCAAATCGGTTGAATTTTATTTAGTCGAAATAATAACTTGGACAATAATTTAAGGATTCGTACTTGAGGCAAAGAATTCTTACCATTGGATCCAAAGTATCCTCCGAGGACATTAACCAAAATTACAACCAAATCAGATAGTTCCTTTTCCTGATTTGGAATCATAAGTTCAAGTAAGTTTAAACAGGAATTTAGAACTTCTTGCGAATGATCATGACCTCGTCGTTGATAGATGACATTGGCTATAGATTCCATTACGACAGCCGAAACTTTCCTTCCTCCTTCGAGTTCTTCTCTGAAGTATATAGCATCCATCGACGGCTGTACCTTCAAAACATTTACAAGCGTGTTGATAAGATAGATAAAAGTCTGACTGTCATAATCCACCGACGAAGAATCGGAAGCTGCTAACGCTTCGACGATAAACCTGAGTAGTTGTTTTGATGTGCCGTTGGAAATGATAGATTGAATCCAATGACTTACTAACGACACTGAACTAGCATCACTTCCAGTGTTTAACTGGTCTAAAAATAAGAACAGACAATTCCCAAGTATTATTTCACTGTTGGCCCGATCTATTGAATGTTGCCACAGAGCCACAAATACCCTGGCCTTTAATACTGAATCGTAATCTTTACAAGTAAATAAAGTGGCAAATGCGCTTTCCATTCTTTTATCGTCGAGCTTTTCTTGTAAAGCCCAAATAGCCTGAACAATTTCGACTTGATAGCTACCACCAGAGGGAATAGAGAGTTGAAGAAATAGAAGCTTCGTTACCCTGAATAGAAACTCGTCAACCTCGTCATAAGTTAACGATTCATAAATTGTAATTAATAGATTGATAACTCCAGAAAGAGCTGGATAGCTTAATGGATTTTCAATACAGATCAACGACTTGACAAGGCCATCATTCCTCCATTTCTTCTGTCGAGCAATTTTTTCTAGTAAATTTGACAATAAACTACACAGATCACCTACAGACGATGAGGAAGTTGGCAATTTTTCCTGTTCTGCCTGTTCTGCCTCGTCTGATTCTACATTAGAACCATCTTTCTTGATATGTCTGTTGCTTTCCAAGGCATTCCTTGCTAAGACTGCTGACCGATTCAAAAGTAGAAGCGATATTGTTGCTGGCGAAAACGGCATATTAGCTGCAGAATCATCGTCATCTGGAGATTTCGGTTGATAGTAGAGTTTAATCTTTTCTAAAGGTGTTACTATTTTATTATCGGCAGTATCATCAGTCAGTTCGTCAGCATGTTGTATGGGTAAAAATGCTCGTTCAGGTATAAGATCCAATATAGAATAACATAGTTTGAACCACAATTGATGACGATGATGCTGATCGGCACTTGGTTGTGTTTCAAGTAATGCTAGAAGAATTAATGGCAAATGATTTACAATCATTTCTTCATCACGAACATTAAATACCTCCAAAATAAATAAAACTAATTCGAGGCTCTCGATGGTACCATCTAATATAAGATTTAGACAATCACTCCAAATATTGATTGCTTCTACTCCATCAAATAAGGATCCAGCACTCCTAAGGACTTCATCATATTCAGCATCCGATCTCTTAATATTACAATATCTTCGTACACTTCTGATGATTTGTATTAGAACTCGAGGGACTACATAAGTACCAATTTCCCATCGATCAAGAATACTAAGACAAATTTTATAAGGTTTGACCCGTTCAGCTGGGGTAATAGGATCACTATTAATCATTTCCAATAAACCATTTACTAAAGGTTCCAAGGCAAATTGAGCAAAGTAATCTGCACGTGAAGAATATGATTGTTGCTGTTTATTGTCCCCTCCTCCTGTCCCAGGTTCTGGACCTAATAACCATATCCAAAGACGTCGATTTAAAGACATATCTCTACGAAGGACAGTTGAACATGCACTAACCAAAATGAGTTGAAGATCCTCTTTTGATGCAATAACCTGAAGAACCGGGGATCTTAATTCAAGATTTCTAACTAAAAGTTCTAAAAACCCTCTCTGAACAAGAGAATGTTCATCTTGAAGACCCTTAGCAAATGCTCTAATCAGTAGTCCTGTTTCCGGGGTAGCAGCCATTTGAGCATCATAGTTTAATGACTGATAAGCAGCAGGAATATTATTCAATGTTGTTATTGGCTGTGAAACTGCAAACGATGGGAACCTCTTATTTGCCCAAACCAAAGCTCCAGGCCTACGATCACACGATGAGATAATTACCAAGAACAAACATTGCCAAAAATGACTATCGTCATTTATTTTTAATTTTATATCCTCAATCAATTTGAATACTGCATCAAAGGATTCACTTGATTCATCATCAATTCCTGGTAAAAAGGATAACAATAGAGGTCTTAGTATATTCCTTAATGAAGGCAGGGGCAGAATATGATGTTCAAACAATGCTATTAATGGAGGTTTAACATTAATACTGGCGCATGACATTAGAGGTAATAGTCCTGGTAACCAAAGGCTTATCTGAAGGTGAAGTTCCTGACCATTGAGAATGTCAAAAACTGAATTATATACCTCTAATGTTTTTTGATGGACTCCTGATGGTAAACTTGGATCCAGGCATCGAGCTAACCGGAATGCCACTAGATTTGCCGATGGAATTTTATTGAACTTCGTATTGCCGGGGCTAGATTTAAGAGCTTTATGAAGCTTTCCAAGAAATGAGATATAATCCGCCCACTCTTGAACGTTTTCCCAAGAAGCTAGTGCACGATCAACATTTGAAGAGTATTGTTTCCATTTAGGGTCAGTGGATGCTATAGATAAATGTTAATGAACTGCTTCAAGTAAATCAAATCAAGCCTCCGGCGGCGGGGTTTGACGGCGGTTCACTGCTTTTTTTGAACCTCTCCGGCGAAGTGAGAGCTGAGGCTGGGGGTCTGGAGGTATAATCCCAGCCATCGAGGCAAAACCGGGCAAGGAGAGCAATGGGGTGTGGGCAGAGGGGGGTGGGATAATCGTTGAGCAATCTTTACGTACCAGAATCACCTTTGGATTTAAACGGAATTGGAGAGATAGACTTCAAAAGTGAAGGCGTGGTTGAATTTGACGGCATTTCGACTTCCGTCTGAACAGACTCGGCTTAATCTTGATACTGTGGTGAATAGAGAAGGACGTCAGAGATACCAGAGATAAGACATAACCAGTCAAATGTCAAAATATAGTAACAGCCGCATAACGCTTCGGACACTTGTTTACAATAATATATTCTATAAATATTGTTAAAAGGAAGTCCTTCATTTAGGACGGCTCAGTGGAGAGTCACTGGAGACGGTAGGAGGTCAAACAGGTGTGATTGTGTCGGCAAATGGAGTTCTGATGACAAGATATGCCGGTTCGATTCCGAAGGACGGTAAAAAGCACTTGTCCTGAATACATACAAGTGTTGGGCTTTTGGTGCTTGCCCTCATGGATATTATGTAAAAAACATCAATTGTGTATTCAGATATAAGAATAAATATTTAAAAAAGAATAGCTAGCTAGCGCTAGCGCGCTTTGAGAAACGCGGCTGTCAACGGAGGCCCAGGCCCTCCAGCGGCTCGGCTCGGCCCCTGTAGATTCTTAGAATCTAGCTCGTTTATCATGTGAAATATTAAATGTTAAGGGTTTTTTTATTACAAGGTTTATTTATTTACCTTTTTATTATTTAATCGTGGTTATTGATGATCAGTTCTTATGATATACAGTATATTAATCAATCTCTATTTCGTATATTTCAATATATTATAATTCTCTTAGAAGTCTTATATTTGTCTCTGTAACTGCTTATTACGTTACTGGTATCTTTTATCCGGATACACCTAATCTTTAGATTAGGATAGACCTTTGAGATCTCTAATAGATCCTATATTGGGATCTACACCCCCGCTGTTCGGGGCCACGTTTCTTGCTCCCCTTTGGTTTAAACCAGTTATTTCTCGTACGCGAGATCTATGGGTTCTGGAGAACAGCTGAAGATGCCAGAGAAGAGGTCCTTTACAAGGATAGTTGCAGTAATTAGCGCACCTCCCTGCATATTTCCGGGCCCTGGAGCCCGAGGTAAATTTCACCACGTCAATTCAAAAACTAATATTAGGGGAAGCACTCACCAGTGCTCCTCGAACTATCATGAGTGGCCTTTCTCAACTTAGATCGGGTCACGCGCAGTTGGGTCGCAATTTTCTTCCTGGCCGGGCTTCGGACCCGGCGCCAACCTATGCGGAGTGGACCTGTCCATACCGCACCTTTTGTTCGACTGTGTCAACGTGCAAGAGGAGGCAACCCCCTTGAGAACTGGGGGCGACAAGATCGCCATCGGGTGCTTTGCACCAGGGACGGTCTCCGTCACCTCGCGTCTTTTCTCAAGGAATTTCCTTTGGCACAGCATGCTACTCTCAGACCCGTTCGGTAACCCTGCGCTGGTTGTTTTAGTACCTCTTTTTATTTTTTACCCACTGGGTTTTTTAGCGTCGGCTGTTTTTCCAGTGCCATGAAGCAAATGCTTGGGTCACCAAAGGTTCAGAAGTAGCTTGCAGGAACCATGTAGAATAGAGATCATCATGTAGAATTATGTAATACGGCCCAACAGTCCGGCTGAGGTTAGCTCACAGTAACTCTGCTCAGCCGTGGCTAGGATTCCTAGGTACCAATTTATTATTATTAGCGCACCTCCCTTCTTGTCAAAGAAGGCCCCATCTATTTTGGCATCCTTGACATCCAGGGCCACTTACCGAACTTCACTTCACTTCTTTTTCTACTCCCTCAAGATCAGCAGGCCCTGTGGGATACAACGACTCCGTCAACCTCTACAGCGACAACAACTATCAACACTGCTTTTATCCCGACTGCCCTTATCAGTTTGGATGGAAAATATACTACCAGACGAATCCCAAAGGTGCATATTTCCGGGCCCTAGAGCCCGAGATAAACTTCACCACGTTAATTCAAAAACTAATATTAGGGGAAGCACTCACCAGTGCTCCTCGAACTATCATGAGTGGCCTTTCTCAACTTAGATCGGGTCATGCGCAGTTGGGGCGCAATTTTCTGCCTGGCCGGGCTTCGGACCCGGACCCGGCGCCAACCTGCTTATGCGGAGTGGACCTGTCCATACCGCACCTTTTGTTCGACTGTGTCAACGTGCAAGAGGAGGCAACCAACCAACCCCCTTGAGGAACTGGGGGCGAACAAGATCGCCATCGCCGGCCCATCGGGTGCTTTGCACCAGGTACGGTCTCCGTCACCTCGTGTCTTTTCTCAAGAAATTTTCTTTGACGCAGTATGCTACTCTCAGACCCTTTCGGACCAGTTCGGTAGCCCTGCGCGCTGGTTGTTTTAGTACCTTTTTATTTTTTACCCACTGGATTTTTTTAGCGTTGGTTGTTTTTCCAATACCATATAGCAAATACTTGGGTCACCAAAGGTTCAGGAGTAGCATTCAGGAACCATATAGTAGAATCATGTAATTAAATTTCCAAGTTCTTCTCTTTTTTAATTTACCATCCAGTACGAAGTAGATAATTGACACTTAGTAAATATTTTAAGGTGTTAACTGTTATTGTAATAAATAGTTCGGTTTATTACAGGATTAAGTAATTAAAGTCTTTGGCTACTAGTTAGCTAAGGCAGCGGCCACAGAAAGTAAGCAGGAACCTGAGCGAAAAAGTTGACAATCTAAAAATATATTTCAGTTAAAAGTTTTAGTCCAGGTAATACCAATCTATCATATCCCAGGGGATATACTGGTAGACTCTGAATGGGCTCCGTGGTTGGGGTCTATATGGAGGTCAATTGGTACATCTAACCAGCACTTCTTATTCAGTAGGATGAGATTTATTTGTTCCCCACCAAAAGATCACCCGCGGAAACTCTCTTATTCAGTGGGATATAACTACTCTGTCAATATAACCGCTTTTATCCGACTTAATTTACAAGCAAATGACTATCCTAGAAAGGCAGGAATAACACAACGACTCACAAATATAGTAAAGAAGGGGGGATATTACTCCTTATTAAGATAAGGTAATTAAGAAAAACTGACCTTTATTTATAGTACCAGTTATATATAATTTTAATTTATCTTTCTTGTACGCTTATGAAGCTTTTCTTTATTGGGATAAGTTAGAAGCCAATGTTTGATATAGGCGTAAATCTATGTTAGAGTTTGCTTGGTTTGTAATCTCGAATATTCTTACATTAGGCTTTTCAACAATTTCATTCCGTGTATCTTACGACGATTGGAGTTCTATACCAGCCAGCAATTAGCAGCTGGAATGGGGATAATTCTACCACAATTTGACAGCAAAGCCAGAGCGAGAGTCGGAACAGCGCTAAGTTACAGCTGTCAGCTTAAGAACTCACACCCGGTAATTTTGAAGGGTTGGGTAATAGATGCAGGTCCCAAGAGAAAGATATAACAGAGATTGTTTATTTTCTGATTAGTTTAAGATGTGGGGGTGTCGGGGTGTCGGACAGCAGTTTTTAGGAAGGTCTTAGCTTAACTTCGGGAGAGTGAGCTACATACAAAGGAAGTGAAACTACGAAAATAGAGTCGAGTCTTCAGCGGCGGCGTGGCGTATGATGACTTCATCGACGAAAATCTTAGTTAAGATAAGTCAATGATAACCCTGATGATATGTAATGTGAATGAAATGTGAATGTTAAATGACCCAGAAGGACGTCCGTTGACTTACAGTTTTCTCCTGACTGACGTAAAAACAGTACGTTAGATTCATAAACTGCATTTCACGGCGCAGAAAAATAAATGTATCTAACTCTCCACCATCGAGATGGTTGCTATTTTTCTAATGTATTAACCTTTAACAAGATGCATGCAGATATAAAACTTACCTTGCTAACCACGCCTTTGTCATTATCTGATCCTTAAACGGTTATTGATTTACATTCGGCACCGACTGGCATCTGTGGCGGGCCGTGGCGTAATCCTCAGACTTCTTAGCTCTCTTCGCTCAGTAGGTTTTGAGCAACGGGTCTCCTTTCGCCAGAGACAGCTTCGAAATCGTTTAAACCGTAAACTCTAATGTATAAATTCTGATAGAAAACGAAAAGTTAAGAAGAATTGGTTTAACTTACTGCTAAACGAGAAAACCCTTTCCAACATATATAATTGACGTCATAATGACAATTATTTTCCCCGCCAATTGATATTATAAGAAAAGATCTACATGCAAGATAAAGGGGCAACAAGTTCAACGGTTTTCTGTGTACTTACTTACCTTTCAGGCTTTCAACAAGTCATCCTCAATTACTATTGAGATGGAGAATAATTGAAGAAATAATAGAAATGCAGTATGTAGAAAATAAGTATTAATTTTCTGTAACTTTGGAATTGTATTTCTGCTGAAGCGGTCAATTATTCTGTCTCATTCTTCACATTGCTTTGAAGTTAGTGGAAGAATTTTTCAGAAAAAAGAACGCTGGAGCTAATTCCACTCCCTATAGAGGCAAACTGTTTTAGGAGGGCGAAGATCATTTTGTAAACTCGTGATACCGAAAAGAAATCAAATTAAATAGGTTAATTAGATGCATACAGCATTATTACTTAATACAGGTTGGTGCCGAATTGGGTTTACATCCGAAAAAACTTGAGGTTAATCTGTTTACTGTAGTTAGTAGTGCTGGTATCTGTATGGCTTTGAGTGCTTTCTGGTGTTCCTCTCGTCGTACTTCGGTCGTTGACATGAGTTCTTCCTCCAGAGGACAGGACAAAGCCTCGGAACTCATCGCTGCGCTCGAGGTCCAGTCAATAGATAGATCTATTTCTCGAGGGAAGAGGCGGAGGAGGGTCTTCCTGCGGCATAACAGAAATTGCGGCGGCCCGATAAATATCCGTGCCAAGGCGGGGGGGCTAGTACAAATTGGGTCAGTGCTTTTAACCTAACCCGAAGCTATTATCTATTTAGAGGTTATGTATGGATGAACGTTTGTTCGTCTAACTTAGGAGATAAATCGTTATCGAGATTAAAAGGACAATAATGAAATATTAATGAAATATTCTTCCCCTGATGTGAAACAAAGTCTCAAATTTGTTTTGAATGATGACGTTGGATGACGATTTATATTTCTAGTACCAAATGATATTCTTAAATTGTGCAAATAATATATATATATACATATAAATATCCAGGGGTCCAGGGGTCTTTGAGTAAAAACTTCACCCATCGATACAATTGTGGAAGAATTTTCTCTCAATAGCCAACTGAATCTTATTGATTTACACCCTAGTAATCCTATTACACTATTTACTTGAGACTACACTTAACTATTTTTTTTTTCAAACTTACTTCTTTAAAACCTTGATTGATTTCCAATTGATATTCAATTGCAGGAGTAAATAAAAGCGTCTACCTTCATCAGACGGTTCTATTTCATCCGCTATATGGTAAGTTTCCAAACAAAAGAATATGGGGGTTTGTGTGGCTTGCTCGAGAAAATCTACTGCAAGCTAGAGGTCTGGGCCACGCCCCAGCTGCCAAAGGCAGACTAGACTGGGACTAGACTGGGTCTGGATATATATATTCCCCCGCCATACCCTCAGTCATTCATTAATTAGTATGTACTAACACGCTTTTTAACAGAAATAGACCCCCGCACAACACCTTTGAGAAGTTGAGAGTACTTTACCAGTAGCATCTAGAAAAAGTCCGAGTAAAATTGCTACTACCCGTAATCAAAGCCTCACGCATCAGCTTAAGACTTAAATCTAAATTTGCTTATTTTTATGCACTAAGATAAGAAGTTTGTCCCGGGCATTTATTGAACATTAGAAACATCTCATCGGTCAATACCAACCTTTGTTGCCTTCAAAAAAGTTAAAACACACAAGGTAAGTAAGAAAACAATCTTGTCTCTTAAACCACTACATCCTCGTTTTTTGCCACCCACACCCTCTCCCTCCCCCTTTCTCGAGCTTCAACCAGTCCTATTTTCACTCAAAAAGCCAAGTACAAAAAGGTAAGGGTCTTCTTCCAACAAAATTTCCGAATATGGCAGAAAGAAAAAAATAGAATGGCCTTAGCACAAAACCGTACTGTACTGCCAAGATTTCAATCAAATCTAAATCACCTCTATTTTCGGAAATATTTGTTGTTGATCTTGATAGAATATCAGTCACCTAGTCAGTCAAATTTTAAATTTCCGGCTAAATCGATGCATGGAGACGAAGTTAGGTAGTGGTGACCCTAGTAGATTAAAAAACTCAATGTCACACCCTAATCCTGGCCGATTTCGAACTCAGTCTAGCGAGAGTGCCAAGCGGTAAGGGTTGGAATCCTGTTGGAGGAAGGAGAAAATCGGAGAAAGCTAAGAAAGAGCGCGCTAAGCCAAGACTGCCGATGCGCGCGTGCGTTAAGGGTGAAAGCCAGTTGAGAGCGAGGAGAAGAAGGAGGAGGAGGAGGAGGAAGAAGGAGAGGAGTGAGGAGTAACTGTAACTGCATGAGGAGAGGATAACTAGAGAGAACATACGAGAGAAAGGAGAAATACTGTGTACAGTACGTATGTACGTACGTACGTATCTGAGTAAACGGCTTAAGCTTGAGGCAGAAATGAGGCTGATTGATTTCATAATTCTTCATTGAAATAATGTTCCGATATTGATTGACTGCTTCATGATTTGTTCTTTTTCTCATTCCTTAGTCTTCTTTTCATTTTAAAGAGATATATTTTGATGTTATTCTTGACAATTTTTTTTATTAAGAAAGAGATCTATTCATTGTTACTTGTATGATAACGACTCTCCCTCTCTGTCTGTTTTCTCTCTTGTTCTTTCCTTCTTCTTTTTTCTTTCAATTTTAACTTCATTTTGATAAGAAGAACCGAGAATTGATATCTTTTAAACTTTCGAATAATAGGAGACAAGGAAACGAGATTGATTGTTTTATTTGATTCGTTCATTTTTTTTGTTACTAACATTATTGGAATCAGAACTAAAAAAAAATAACAAAAAATTTAAGATTGTGAACACACACAGACAACGGACATCAGCCAACAAAAAAATAATTATAAAGGTTCAATTTTGTGATTTATAAACGGTCAGGTTCGAACTGGTTTTATTTATTTGTTCAATTTTGTGTCAGGTTCGAACTTGTTTTATTTATTTGTTCAATTTTGTGTCAGGTTCGATCTGGTTTTATTTTATTTGTTCAATTTTGTGTCAGGTTCGATCTGGTTTTATTTTATTTGTTCAATTTTGTGTCAGGTTCGATCTCGTTTTATTTATTTGTTCAATTTTGTGTCAGGTTCGATCTCGTTTTATTTATTTGTTCAATTTTGTGTCAGGTTCGATCTCGTTTTATTTATTTGTTCAATTTTGTGTCAGCTTCGAAACCTCGTTTTATTTATTTGTTCAAAGATTAAAAAGAAACTAAACCAATCGTCGAATAATTATTATCTCAAAATAAAAATAAAAATGACTGTCTCTTTGGATAGCGAAGTTCAAAATCAAGTAAATGATCATGTTGAGGCCCAATCTCAAACTCATACTCAACAATTGAACTATCATTCTCATTCTCCATCGGAATCTAAATCTAAATCTCGATCTCTATCACAGGCTCATTCACAACCTCATTCACAACCTCATTCACAAATACAAAGTCCTAAACAAAGAATTAAACTGGAAGAATTCAATAATGATGAATTTACTCAAAGACTAAATGCTGTTTTCAATAAAGATTCTTCAAAATCTTCAAAATTCGTTTATTCCATTAAACCTTCAAATATTTATTGTCGACCTGATTGTGAAATATCTAACTTTAATCCTGATCAACGACCAACTTCTTCATTAATATTTTTTGATGATTCTAAAGAAGCTTCTCAGAATGGTTATAAACCTTGTAATTACTGTAAACCTGATTTGGAAATGAAAATTGATAATCGAGTTATTGATTCAACTGTTCATGCAGTAAATGCTAGTTTAGGTTTAGAGTTACCTTCCTCATCAACAAAGATGGCTTATTATCCTATGTCAGGAGGAACATCAGATGTTCCTACCATATCATCATCTTCTCAATCTATAATAATAGAACCGGATTCGAATAACAATAATAATGGATTGACATATATGTTACCATCGGATCCATCACCAACACCAGATTCCTCTGGTTTCTCTACACGTCATTTTCGTTCATTGTCTTATGTTGGTAATCAAGAATTTATAATACCAAGTCATCATGATGAAGAAGGATGGAAACCTCGTCGGGCTTCAATTGCATCCGGTCATATTCCTGCAGTGCTAGCCGCTGTAACTGAAATGACTAGAACCGCCACTAAAGATGGTGGTGATCCAACTGGTAATAACCAGAATACATCAAATATTATTCTGAATGGAATGATATCATCAGTATCTTCTTCTTCATCTAGAACTCGACGCGATCGTACTGAAGGAGAACGGGATCATCATCGATTAGTGGATGAAGCTTGTAGGCATATTGCAGCAGCGGCAGCAGCTAGTGCGGCGGCCGCAGCAGCAGCTGCTGCTGCTCATTCTGAAGATGAGGCAGGCGGTGCTGGTACATCATCAAGATCACGTAGGAGACGTAATAACGGTGGTGGTGATAATAGTAGCGGTTCAGGTACTGCTGTTGATTCTTCCAGTTCAAGGTCACAATCAGATTCAACTGCTATTACAAGGTCTGCTTCTTTATCTAAAGCTGCGACTGTACAATCGATCAGATTACAACGGAAAAAGAGGCGAGGAGGAATTCTTGGATTTAAAGAGTTAGCTGCTAAAGCGGGTCTTAGTCCTTGGCATTTTCATCGAGTATTTCGATCAGTAACCGGGTTAACTCCAAAAGCATATGGTGAGGCATGTTGGAATGCAGTTACCTCTGATCCTACTGTTCCGGTTGGAATTGTTGCTAGTAATAATAATGATAATAATGACAGTTTTCGACAAAATAGAGAAAGAACTTATGAAAATGAAAATAGTATATTTAACGAAGATAATCAACAACTAGATTATCATCAGAGTTCTTTTAACTCATTTGAAAACCCCTTTAATGGCACCTCTTCTTTGTCAACGACTCATTCTCCGTCAACCATTGGAGTTATTTCTTCTCACATGACTCCACAGCCTCAGACTCTTCTAGGACATGATTTTGCTATGAATCAGGATAGTCAACAGATGAATTCCTTGAGACATAATCAACATGATGCTCATAGTCTATTTGTTGCGTATTCAACTCAACAACAGCCAATTCCTACTACGCTCATTTCTTCATCTTCTTTAAATAGTACTGATACTCATAATTGGGAAGGCATGATGCCAATGGGGTATCCTCAGGATAACAGTAGTATTAGTCCAAGAGGAGGAGTTGGTGGTGTTAATGATGGTATAGTTTGCGGTGGTAACAGTGATGGGGGTACTGTCAGTAGAAGTCAGAATTCTGTTATGTCTGTTCCTAATCAAAGTCATCAACATCAACATCAACATCAACATCAACTTCAACATCAACGTCAACATCAACGTCAACATCAACATCACCATCATAATCGTCAGGGTCAAGCTTGGGTGGAAGGTGATCCATTGTCTTCTTTATCTTTGGATAATACTATGGATAATTCGGTTGCCTCTACAATCGGAAGTAGAACTAACAGTGCTGCTGATGGACAGCCAGGACCTTTTGGCCTTGGTAATAATTTTAATGATTTATCTATGAATGAGTTGTTGACCACAATGGCTGTCACTCCACCGATCCTTGTCAATACCAATACTACAACACCTTCTGTTAGCGGTATTAATTCGAATATAATTCCAATTAGTATGATTGATCAACAGCAATTTCCTGTGACTACATCGGGTCCAGTTGAATCGCTAAGCTTTGAGCCTTTGCCTGTAAATCCTGATATTTCCTGGATGGTTGGTACACCAAGCTTTGCGGGTGGTGAGAATGATGAATCTTTGAGGCTGCATGAATCAACAAAAGATCAATTGTTGAGTGCTGTAACAGTAACCCAGACAAGAGAATGGGTTGATATTGGGACCTCGTGAAGATGTCATGGTATTTATAGAAAAAAATAACAACTAAAACAAGGTAATTAATTTCCTTATCTCATATTTAATTTAATTCAATATATTTATTCATCATGATATTTAACACCTCCTTCATTATTCTCTCTTCTTTCCTTTTTGCCTCGGACGGATGGGACACACTGGCTTTACATTCCAGGATATATCTCGTCCTCTAAGACTATATACTCAAAGAGAAAAAAAAGCAGAATATTTTGTACAATTTTTAGATTGTATTCTAACAATAAATGCAGAAACCCCCTAGACGCTGGAGACTACATAACGAATAATTGAAAGACCCTACCAGTAGCGAACTGTATTATTCGCACCCACCGCCAGTGCAGACAGAGAAGATAGATTCCTGCCACCAGGGCCCATACCCCCCTTTTTTGTGGTGTACCTGCCCATTTCGAACCTGTCGAGCAAAGAGAGAACCAGGGGGGTCCGGGGAGGTCCGGGGGATAGGGCAGGCAGAGTTTACTAACTCTCGGTATGCCAGATATAAACCATTTCATCCCAACCAGTGGTAGCAACCCAACCAGGTTGACCCCACATACTCCAATCACAATCTATAACAAACTCTGTATGGAGATTAAATATTTTCTGTTGGCCCTTAACTTGATTAAGTCGGGGAATATGAGGCTGCTGATTGGGAAGAGCACTCGTATCTTTCCAAACTCGAGCAGTCATATCATATGAAGTCGAAAGGAGCGTATCTCCAGCATGAGGGGACCATTTTACAGATCTTACAGCATACTCATGACCACGTAAGTCATTAATAGGAGATCGAGTATTTCTAGTATCCCAAATCTTGATGGCCCCATCAACACCTGAAGTGGCCAATACGGTATGTCTATATTTGTTCCAATCTAATGATAGACAATCTCCACCAAGGTGAGCTTCGGGAACAGTTAATACTGGAGTATGTATACCATTACCTTGTAGTCGAGTATCCCATAATCGAAACGATGAATCTGAATGAGTAGAAGCTAAAATGCTTAGTTCATGAGGAGAGAATTTAGCACTATAAACACAATTAGTAGCTGATCTTTGCTGTTGATGATGTTGTTGTAAAGGTATGGATTCATTAAGTTCAGATTTAGTTAAAGGGATGGCTTGTACCCTATTGGACAGCTTAGAACTGATACCTCCAGCTGTTGTCGTACAGAGAGTAATAAGGGATTGTGCAGTATGTTCCGGAGACCATACTTTAATTGTACCATCCCAAGATGCAGAACAGAATAATGATTTATCTTTCATATTCCAATTTACCATGAAAACCTCACGACTATGTTCCTGGAAAACTCGAATAGGAAACTGCTGAGCTGAAGTGGTAATGTCAAATAATTTTATGCTACCATCACCGTTAGCAGTAACAATATGGTTTTCATGTTGTTCCGACCAAGCCAATCCAAACAGACCATCCTGAGTATCGAATTGAGCTTCAGGTCTTATTATTCCATCACCTCCTATATCCAAAATATAAAGTCTACCATTACCAACTAAACCGAAATTTGCAGCAGTAGCAACAGCTATTTTAGAATCGAAGAACGGTGAATAAGCTACCGAATATCCACTGAAACCAGTAGTTCTAAACCTAAGCATGATGAATCACTAGTAGTTTTTATTATAACTGCTGAATAGCAATTGAATCAATTAAGTTCCCCCGGATCACAACCATGCCCATAAAGCGACGATGATTATCCGGCCTATATTCAAGAGTATCTTGAAGAATAAGATCTCGATCTTTATTTGTACACACTAAAACCCCGAAAAATGCTCTTCCGTCCTTTATAGTTATTCGCAAAGTTCGAGATATATATTTCTGAAGAATAAAGTCTTTATCATCCATTGAAAATAAATCAAAGACACTTTATAGTCTCTGGTGAATGAATGAATGAAATATATATTGGATTAGATTATTTTTAAAAGCCGCGATCAAAATCCGATCATTTTAGGGGAGGGGGGGATAAATTTACCGGGCGATTTTGAGCCGAGGAGTCTGAGAATCCGAGAACACATAAATCAAAAAATACGAGTTATGGGATTCTCAATGCCGTCGACACAGCTGTATTGACAGGGTATTTGACAGGGTATTCGGTCTAGGACTAATAGCAACTGACTAGCTAAAAGGTAGTGAATCTCAGGAATAGCACAATGTGGTATTCCTTTTGTATTTCATAAGTAAGATAGAGAACTAGAACAATAATAATAATAGGAGACAGACACAAATAGTGTACATGCATATAGACTAGCAAGTAGAGGGTCTACTACACATTCAATTCCAGACTTCTTTCCTACCTTTATCTTCCACCAACTAACTGGATTAGTATCACTTCTTGGACTCTGTATCTGACTGATAGTCTGCGATAGACTAGTATAGGGATGAAAATTAGAAGCTAGAGCCAAGCGAGCAGCATTTCCGAGGGATTTTCTCAAATAAGAAGTAATGATTAGGAAACCGCACACGCGCGCCGCACGCAATTGATCACATGATTACCTTGTGTCGAATTCTGCTCAGGATTCCCTGGGCCACCTATATTTGGCTTGCTCTATCACTCTCTCCCTTCTTCTCAATACTCTGGGCTTGCCGTATGACTGGCTATCCATGAGTTCAATCACGCCTATCGGTAGAATATCACTTTTTCAACTCAGAGCATTGAGCTCCCCATCATGCTCCGCTTTGTCCAGGCCACTCACTATCTCGGGCCTGCACGAGCATTATCTTAAATTCCATCGTAGGCTTCGCGATGTTTCCTAACATTCAGTTTAGCCTAGTTCGGGGCTAGGCCGGGTGGCCGGGGATCGCTGGGTCTTCGTTTTATTGTTTCTCCTTTTTTGTTGCCTGGTATTACTTACCTGATTGTCAATTCGATGGGGTGCATAATGTGCTTTTGATTGGTCGTTGGAACATATAAAGATTAATTATTTTTGTTTACGTAATCATACATATGGAAAGATTACCCCGGATTTCATGATGCACATATGTTAACTAACTTGGCGGTGGTCAGGAGGAGGTTTTTCTCAGCGCCCTTAAATGGTGAACTCAGGGCTGGAATCTAGAAACTGAAACGAAAACAATCTTTATATTGAAATTATGTGAGCAATCCAGTGCCCTACCTATTCTTTGGAGGCCGAGGATCGAAGAATTTAATAATAATAATAATAATAATAACAATAATAATAATAACTATTAGGCAGTGCAGTACCGCTTAGTCGTGCCGAACTGCCATGCCAAAAGCCTTTCTATTAATGCTCTAGAGAAAGGCTTTAGCGGGAGTTTTTAAGCCTCAGGAGTTGAAGAGCTTTTCCCACGCCCTTTCAAGCTAGTGGTGAATTCAGAAACTGAAACGAAACAAACTCTATATTGAAATTATCTATGCAATCCACCATCCCAATCAAGTGTCCCACCTATTCTCTGGAGGACTCGAATCGAAGTAGAATTTAATAATAATAATAATAGTGCCTCCCGACTGTCTAAAGTGCGACCAGGCGTCCAGGCCACTAGATGGAAGGATAGAAAGGGTGAGAGCCGGAGCGGAGGTTGCTCCATATCCCGTTGCTCGCTCTTGCTAGATGGCCCCGGGGAGACGACACCAGAACGAATTGAACTCCATTTCTATGACAACCGAATGATCGATCGACCGGAACGCGTAACCAAGCTAAATCGTTATGGGATCAAGCAGTCTAATGAGGCTCCCTCGATTCTTATATAGAGAGTTAAAAGGATTTGAGGTCTGATCTAATCGCAACTATATTCCTATATCGGAGATTTAATTGTTTCATCTGCGAACGAGTCACACTGAGCTCAAGGTTTGTTGACCTGGGTCATAAACTTATCGACCCGATCTAAGCGTCTGGAAAGAACCCAGCCGATGTCGGGAGTTATCAGCAAGCGACGCCCAGTCTAAGATCCGTTTTGGTCCTGCAGGTGAATTGATCTGCTAAGTTAACCTAACAGTTAAACTTAAGGCACAGAAATGGTTATTTGCATCAAAGAAGATCTACAAGATCTGTATGCAAGTGTATCTGGGCTGGTTGAATATTCTATAAGCGGCAATTGTTGTGTAAATAACTGAATTATCCAAGAAGTAATGACGAAAGTGAGAGTTTTCGAAGGCCGAAATCGCTGCCTCAGACCCGTTCTTAACTTAACATTACCAGCTATACCATTCTGTAGTCACAAAGGTTATATATTTGACGTTAACGTTTATAACAAAGAACTGGGTCGACCTCGAGCAAAATGTCGCTGGCATATAGTTTACATAGACAATAAACTATAATCAAATAAATCAGGTGCCGCCTCCGATGGCCGCCTCCGATGGCTGGGCTAAACACGCTAGATCCGTTGGTCTCATGTTAAAAGCGTATTTTTCCGAAGTGTCTGGTAATTCCTCCATGATTTAAACTCACTTGAGTATTCGTCTTGTTTTATGTATGTAAAATAACGTTACTTTTTTCTTCCTTCCCCGTAACCATTCCTCATCACACACGCCTTCATGCCCTCCTTAATTTTCGTCTTCGGCGGAGCACGAGCTTAACGGGTGATTTCACAGCTCGGGTGATTAATAGTGAAATGTAATAATACTTCGACCTTCGGTAGCTGGGCTTGGTCATAAAGATCGAACTCTTGAACCCATTAATCGAAGCGAGAGGCTGTTGCGACGAAAGGTCGAAGACGGAATAAAAATCGGTATGCCGGTTACTGACGAAAAAAATCATCCAATCATTTATTATAATCTATCTGGAACATAAAAAGCACATGAAGAAGAACCCTTAACAACAGTTTAAACAGATCTCTCCCCCACTGTACCAGACCGGCCGACCCTACCTCCGAACTGAACCAAGTTTACGTAGAGCCTCCTCCTCGAACGGGTGATAACATTAACTATAAAGCCTTAGTTCATTAAACCTTAATGTTAGTAGGAGCACTGATACAGCGTGTAGTACTGTAATAAGTTAATTGGTTAGCTAAGAGAAGCAATCAGAATTTTTTCAATTAACTGTTAATTCAATTCACGTTACATTTATTCACATCTAGCTCAATTTCTTATAACTCGGACGTAATTGAATTATTTGTTCGGGATTCGGATCTATCATCATTTGACTTGTCAGTTGATAATTCGTTGGGGATAAATAACGTTAAACTGTAACTTAACCCATTGTTTTGCCCGTTGTTCTGCAGGCAATATAGTAATAGACAAAGTGTTTTATTTAAATAAAGCACCCCAAGCACCCCCCTTGCCTTTTTTGCACATCGCATTCGTCACTCTCTACCCCGCAGTAGACTTCGAACGCAGAGATTTCCTGGCTGATTTTTTATCAATCAGTCGCCAGGCAATAAGTTAAGTTAACCAACTAGTTCACTGACCGAGAATCAACTAATAGAACAATACAATCAAACTGGCCCAGAAAAGATTCTAGTAATATCTATCTGTCTGCTTGTCTGCTTGTTTGGACGATTGTTAATTATTTACTTGTATTCAGAAATTGATTATTTTCATCCGGCAATTGTTTTGTCTATTGTT
This sequence comes from Sugiyamaella castrensis, assembly GCA_030583505.1. Lineage (NCBI taxonomy): Eukaryota > Fungi > Ascomycota > Dipodascomycetes > Dipodascales > Trichomonascaceae > Sugiyamaella > Sugiyamaella castrensis. Next base: position 77,659 of record JAJMIF010000068.1, read on the forward strand.
TTTTTCATTGTTTACTGCCTATATCTGCTGCTGTTGAGTGTGTGCGTGTTGTGCACTGTGTGCTCTTGTTATTCGTCCTTGCCTGCCCACCTGCCGCCTGCTGTAACTTAACGTTACTGCTGCTGCTTGCCGCTTATCTGCTGCTTCTGCTGCTGCTGCTGCCTGCTGCTCCTGGTTGCCGTCTCAGTTACCGCGAACATCCAAAAAGTGGATGGCCGGTCAACATATCATTTATCCCGAAACTTATTCTTCTACTTCATTTACTTCAATTTCATTCTCCTGTTAGATTCATATATCTTTTGGAGTATAGGTCTGGTGGAAAATTGTTGAATCGAACTGAACTGGACTCTAGGTCAATTTAGTAACTTCAACTATTCATAATCCTTTGTCAGTTCTTCTTTCATCCATTCGTTTTTTTTGCATTATCCATATCCTTCTGTCCGAGTCCATCATCATCATCATCATCATCATCATCATCATGCCTAGAGACGTTAAAAATCACTTCCTGTTTGAAGTCTCAACCGAAGTGGCTAATAGAATTGGTGGGATTTATTCAGTCATCAAATCAAAAGCTCCCGTAACAACCAAAGAATATCGTAATAGATATTGTTTAATTGGACCCTTGAATAGAAAATCCGCTGCTACCGAAGTAGAAGAATTAATCCCTACTAATGTTCATCTTAAAGATGCATTGGATTCAATGAGTTCTCGTGGTATTCGTTATCTTTACGGAAGATGGCTTATTGAAGGTGCTCCTCGTGTATTATTATTTGATACTTCATCTGCTTATGGTCATCTGGCTGAATGGAAAGCAGATTTATGGTCAATAGCTGGAATCCCTGCTCCTCCTGATGATGGTGAATCAAATGAAGCAGTTGTATTTGGTTATCTTGTTGCTTGGTTCTTAGGCGAATATGTTGCTAAAGACGTTGAACATGCAGTCATTGCTCATTTTCATGAATGGTTAGCTGGTGTTGCATTACCCCTTTGTCGTAAACGTAGACTTGATGTCACCACTATTTTTACTACTCATGCTACTTTATTAGGTCGTTATTTATGTGCTGGTTCAGTGGATTTTTATAATAATTTACAATGGTTTGATGTTGATGCTGAAGCAGGAAAACGTGGTATTTATCATCGTTATTGTATAGAAAGAGCTGCTACTCATTCTTGTGATGTTTTTACTACTGTTTCTCATATTACTGCTTATGAAAGTGAACATCTTTTAAAACGTAAACCTGATGGGGTACTACCAAATGGTCTTAATGTTGTTAAATTTTCTGCTGTTCATGAATTCCAAAATTTACATGCTATTATGAAAGAAAAATTAAACGATTTTGTTCGAGGTCATTTTTATGGACATTATGATTTTGATTTGGATAATACTTTATATTTCTTTATCTCTGGTCGTTATGAATATCGAAATAAAGGTGTTGATATGTTTATTGAGTCTTTGGCTAGATTGAATTATCGTCTGAAAATTGAAAATTCAAACAAAACTGTTGTTGCTTTTATTATTATGCCTGCTGCAACTAATTCTTATACAGTTGAAACTCTTAAAGGGCAAGCAGTTATTCGAGCTTTAGATAACACTGTTAAAGAAATCCAGCAATCAATTGGTAGAAGATTATTTGAACATTGTGCTCGAGCTAGTGAACATGGTAAAGAAGTTCCTGAATTAGATGAATTATTAACTGGCTCTGATAGAGTATTACTTAAACGTAGAGTTTTTGCTCTTAAAAGAAATAGTTTACCACCCATTGTAACTCATAATATGGCTGATGATGCTAATGATCCTATTTTGAATCAAATTCGTCGTGTTCAATTATTTAATCATCCTTCTGATAGAGTTAAGATTATTTTCCATCCGGAATTTTTGAATTCAAATAATCCTATTTTACCTCTTGATTATGATGATTTTGTTCGTGGTTGTCATTTAGGTATTTTCCCTTCTTATTATGAACCTTGGGGTTATACTCCTGCTGAATGTACTGTTATGGGTGTTCCATCTATTACTACCAATTTATCTGGGTTTGGATGTTATATGGAAGATTTGATTGAGAATTCTAGTGATTATGGTATTTATATTGTAGATAGAAGATCAAAAGGTGTTGATGACTCAATCAATCAACTTTCTGATTATATGTTTGATTTCACCCTTAAATCAAGACGTCATCGTATTAATCAACGTAATCGTACTGAGCGATTGTCTGATTTATTGGATTGGAAACGTATGGGGTTGGAATATATTAAAGCAAGACAACTTGCTTTAAGAAGAGCTTATCCTGATTCTTTCAGTGGTGGTGATGATGAGAATCCATTTTCTACAACTTCTCATAAACTTACAAGGCCACTTTCAGTTCCTGGTTCTCCTCTTGATCGTGCAGGGGGTATGACTCCTGGCGATTTAGGATCATTACAAGAAGTTTCTCAAACATTGAATACTGAAGATTATGTTGGTTTCAAATTGCCAGATGAAGAAGATGATGAGGATGATGCCTACAATTCTTATCCATTGACATTGAGATCTGCTAGCTGAAAATAACAAGAAATGAAAGAAAAAAACAAAAAAAAAAAACAAAAAAAAACAAAAAAAAACAACTATGTATTCATTAAACAACATCCACAGCCTTTATATATATACAGAGATATACGCAATATATTCAAAATGATAATTAACCCTTCTGTTTCCGCCGGCTCAAGATTAACCAGTGAAGGAACTCATTCGACGGAACTCAAGCAAAGGCAAATGAGCGGACGGACTAATTTTGAGAAAAAAAAAAAATTATGTAATATACACTAAATTAAATGACGGCGTGTAAAGCTGGGGCAGTGTCTCCGAACTACACCCTCCTTACTCGTTCTTCTTTCCACCTTTCTAATTGCTCATTACGTAGATGATATAATTTGCGTTCTTTTCTATAATTCCTAATAAATTCCGCAACATTGTCATTACCTCCATCAGGCGTTAATGTAGCTGCTCCTTCGAGAAAACTGGCTGATAACGTCTCAGACAATGACTCGCCTTCTGATACAGCATATTCCAGTCGTTGCTGTAATGCAGGCATACTAAATGGTTGTAATGCCCTATACATATCACTCTCTATTTGAATCCATTCCGTTTCCAAGCTCTGACTATTTTGTAGAGCTTCTTGAGCCGATGTACGTAATGGCTTAAGAGCTTCAATTTCGTCCATAATATCTCTTGCTCTAACTAGATTATTGTGTCCATTAGTTTGTTGATGAGTAAAGATATGTTCTCCTTGATCACTTGATTCGAAAATACCTTTTAATAATTGGGGAGAATCGGTTAATTCATTTAAAACATGAATCCTGTTTGAAGTTAGTCAATTTGAAGAGTGGAGATAAGCTGGGGCATTCTACAACATTCCAGTCTAACATACTTCTTTTCTATAAGATCATTTGGAATTGGAAGATTAACTATTAATATAGGACTCTTCCTTTGTTCTTCTGGTTTATTCTCGGAGTTGACATTCTGGTCGTGAAAGCCTTTATCAGGTAAAGGTGGAGGGGTCTGATAGCTCATATGAATTGGACTTTTAATAACATTCACTTGATATTGATCTGATCATACAAATAAAATGTGGTGAGGACGATTGATTTAACTGTTATCAGCCAAATGACTGATAGTAGTACATGCAGAGTAGACTTAAACAAGCACCAATGGAAGTTAACTTATGTTCAACCTTCGTCTCAGCTGTCGCATACAAATTTGACTTCTGTTGGTGCTTGTTTAAGTGCTGCTGCATGCGATTCTGCACGATCAGTTACATGCACGGCTGGCTGTATTTAGCTAAGTTAGCTAACTACAACAACAGATCTAGCTCGTAATTTAGAATCGCTACTGACGAGGTCGAAAGTTGAAACGATAATAGCTAGCTATATCGCATAGCCTTTGTCATAAACCTTTCTACAGTCAACGTATATTTGCATCATTTTTATCTAAAATCTAAAGTTAAAGCTTACTTACAGTTCACAGAATCCGATTCCCATAAGCATTGGTGAGATTGTTATAATTAGAAAGTAATATCGAATTAAATATCTAGATAATAAAAATATAAAATTGAAATAATTATTTATTACTAATAATATTATTAATATATACTGTCAAAGTATAATAAGAAGTATAATAAGATCGAAGTAAGAATATCATGAAAAATATACTGGGTAAAGAATAGTAACTTATAAAAGAATAGCACATCTGATATGCGAATATATATACATTTTTACCCGGCCGGTCTTTTCACCCATTAACAGTTAACGTTAGGTGCCAGCAAAGTTACCACAGAAAAGTTACCACATCCTGGTCCACAGGGATTAACAGTAAAATAATCGTCCCAGGCTTTGTTTCCTAATCCACTAGCCGGCATTGGAATTTACTTCTTCGTCTTATCACAACAAACAAATGTCATTGTAAATTTGTACCATCATATATAACCACAGAATACCCGATTAATTTGATTTATTTATATTTATATGACATTTTTCGATACTATTATTACCAATGAAAGAGAACGATCAAATTACATTATGTGTTCCATTAGGTTATACCTACTTGACAAAACCATCTGATGGATTAGAACCAGACTCCAATAATTTAATTATCTATGAAACTCAATCGACTGCATTGTGGAGAAAAATAGATACCCGTGATACAGGTTTATTAATTGATTGTTTAGTACCATTAAGAAATGTCGTTGAGTATATTAACCAAAGGACTTATGATGATGGTCTTGAATCTGACGTTATTGCTCTTCTAAATGAGGATAAAATTTTTGATAATAATATAATAACAATTACCTTGCAGGGTCCTATGCAACAAGTTCACAAAGAAAGATCTCGTATATATCGAAACTACTTTCAGGTTGAACGATGGCATGTTGGAATCCCAAAAACCATCTTATATCCGTTAGAATTAAATGAAAATAACAGCACTAATATTAATAGACAACTTTGTTTATATCTAGAGGAAATCGCCGAATTTTGCCATGTTAGCATTCTTATAACCAATTTCCTTGATAAAATTCCTTATTTATCAACTCCTAGTGATGATGATTCAGACACCGGCACTGATAAATATCCCTATCATATTTTAATATATGGTGATCAGGATGGTTCAAGATTTGCTCATTTGAGAGTTCGCGTAATTCTAGAAAGATTAAGTGTAAGCAATCGTCATGGTGATAGTAATATAGTTGAAGCAATATCTATGGATATGAGTTCACAGCCTTTGATAGCTGGACCTTCAGGTGGAAATTTCGCTCAAATTCAACAGCAAACGGGCGTAAAGATTTTTACAATGGTTTTGTTGCCGGATATTTTATCTGGATTTAATCATGATGGCGACGATGATGAAGAGGAAGAGAACAATAGCAATGACAATAGCGATGACAATAGTAATGACAATGACAATAGCAATCACAATAGCAATAACAATAGCAATCACAATAGCAATCACAATAGCAATCACAGTACAGGTATTCCAGATCCAACCCTTCTAAAGAACTTGAATCAGATTTATCTTGTAGGTCAGGAACTTAACGTCACATTAACCAAAGCACTTATTCGTGAAGTTAGTGAACGTACTGATTTGGTGGTTAAAGATTGTGTTATGTCGTTTGTTAAACTTGATTTATTAATAACGCGCTATCGACCGAAAATCCGTGAGATTATGAATCGATTAGGAACATTTATTCAATTACCTTATTTCGGTTCTAACAGATCTTTGGTTAGAGTCATGGGAACAACTGCATCAAGTGTTGAAATGACCATTTCTGAACTCATGAAATTAGCTACTGATTTCTATGAAGCATATTATTCGATTCATACTGGAAAATCCGACGAATCTGGTATATTGGTTCGTCCTCAATCAGACAAAAATATTAATATTTCCGTCAGTGATTTTTTACCTAAAATTGTAGCTTCTACTGGATGTTTGATTTCATCACAAGGAAATTCGTTGTTTGAAATTATTGGTTCTGCTCCAGATGTGAAAAAGGCAATTTCAATGTTAACGCGTTTGGTCCAAATAGATGGTATTACTCTTCATCACCAAGTGTCTTTCCGATTAGAAGTTGCTCTTGACTTAAAAAGTTTTATTGCTGGTAAAAAATATGGAAAAATGTTGAGAATCATGTCCAACTGTAATGTGTGGATTAAATTTATTCCCTTTAATGAATATAATTTCTTTGTGAATCTATTAGCGGATGAATACACCGCTGCCGTTACCGGTATTCAACTGCTTGAGGATGAATTACCCTCTGAAATATCCTTTTATATCCCTCAAACATATCATAAACAGGTTATTGGTCAAGGTGGTGCTAATATCCAATCTACTATGAAAAAGCATAATGTTTTTATTAAATTTGGAAATTCCCTAGAAGAATACCCAAATGCCATATCTTCTCATACGTTAAATAATGTTATTATCCGATGTCCTTCTAAAAATGCCAAAGGAATGACTTTGGCAAAACAGGAACTGCTGGATTCTGTAGCCTCGAGACATGATGAGAATTCCAATACCTTTATTAGGCTCTCTCGTTCACATCGCAGGATCATAATGAGTGAGAAATGTCACCTTGTAAAAGAAATTGAAAGTAAAACCAATTCGATTATTCAATTTCCGGCTGGGGAGTCTGATAGTGGAGATCTGGTTGAGATTAGTGGATTGGGCTCTACATCTGAAGTGGCTTCTCGTATGATTAAAGCCATTCTTCCTGATGATTATGAATTTAAAATAGCATATTCAAGCAAATTCGCTAATATTGTTGATGAAAAATCTGGCGATTTTTATCGCAATATTGTCGTTCCATTCCGAATAGCTTTGCATATTGAAACGCAGGTTTTCATTCGATCAAAATCCACAGCAGGAGGAGATGAGAAGGATAATACCCCCCCTTACCATCGTATTGTATTGAGTTTTTCACAAGAGAATGTTATGGGGTTAGAGGATGCTATCCAAGATTTGACGTCTTTTTTGCGTGAGCGTGACTTGGATATTATTGATCGAGGTGAAGTTCATGAAGATCTTATTGTTCCTGGAACTGCTTCTATCGCTGTACCACATAAACGACCAATGCCATTAGTACCAGGTCCAAGTATACCACCAACACCTCAACACCAAGCATTAGCTCATCATCATTATGGTAATAACATTCCACCTCCAGTTGCACCTGTTTATGGTGATGAGGTAGCAACTGTCTACCGCTATGAAGAGAATAACCCTTACTTTGAACACCGTAGTAGGCCTAATTTGTATAATACTAGACCCTCCTCATATGGTCCTGCACCAGTGGCGGTTAATTCATATGACCGGTTACAGGGACAACCTCCTCGACCACCACCGTCATCTGGCTATTCCGGTTATGATAGTCGTGGTGGTCCACCACCGCCATCTACTTATGATAATGAGAGGTGGCAGGATGATGAACTTTATGAGCCACGCCGTAGAGAAAGATCTCCTCCTCCTGCTAAATATTTGACGGATTCTGGAGTTCGACGAAGAGACTACGGTAACTATTATTGAGAAATCCCATTTTTGTATAGTTAAAATAAATCCTTAAAATAAATCCCCCCAAGTTTTTGAAGAGCCACTGTTTAGCTGACCCGTTCCCTCCAAGAACTAGCTGTAATATATCGAGGTATTTAAGCGTCTCTATCTCATCGTTTACAAAATATTAATGAAGTTGATTATTATTATATCGAGGTTGCTAGCCCACCTCAGTGAATAAGCGCGGCGCGCGCGCTACAAGCCTACAACTGTTACCCTGACTAATCTATGGAGAATCACGAATATTTGAATTTCCACTTTCAACACAACATTTGAAGTACATGTGGATAGGCGGCACATCATTAGATTTTTGTATTTCGATAAAGATAAATTGATACAAAATGGATGATGCTAATGGTGGAATCGGTGATGAATTGGACTCAATATCTTTGCGAGATGTTGCGGCTGTAAGATATGTTCGTCATCATGAATGGTTGGAACTAGTATTAGGTACAGCTATTCCTACTTATAAAATTGAGGCTCCCGGAATTATAGTACCATCCAGTGCTGAAGGAGGAATAGTTGGCGGCGACTGGTCTTTTAATAATCCGGATTCTGTTAAGGCAAAGCTAGATAGTCTTCAGAAAGAGATCGATGACCTTGAACAACAAGCCACAGAGGGTTGGGCTGATAAGTCTAGAGATTCTAAGACGGAGTTTTATCGACGCTCTACTGCAAAATTAAGGGAAGATTTCGGATCAGTATCCTCAGATAAGGATTATGCAGACAAGTTAATAAAGGATGTAGAATCGAGGTTTAATGTGACTTTAATCGAAAAGAAACGGTTAAGACGTGTCGGAGCAGATATAGAATTACCACCAGCATCGCCACCAGAGCAAGAAGAGGAACCCGAGTCTAAACCAACAGAAAACCCCAAGGAAGAAGAAAATGGTGTTACTTCAGGGAGATCTGAAGACAAATCGGCAAAGGATATCGATATGGATGGAGTTGAAGAACAAGTTGAAGAACAAGTTGAAGAACAAGTTGAAGAACAAGTTGAAGAACAAGTTGAAGAACAAGTTGAAGAACAAGTTGAAGAACAAGTTGAAGAACAAGTTGAAGAACAAGTTGAAGAACAAGTTGAAGAACAAGTTGAAAAACAAGTTGAAGAACAAGTTGAAGAACAAGTTGAGGAACAAGTTGAAGAACAAGTTGAAGAACCTCTTACTGCTAATGAAAAGTCCAATGTTAAACCCATTGAAAATCCAAGTACAGAGCCGGATGAAAAATCTGCAGCTTCAGAAGCAAATGTTTCTGAGCCCACAGTCTCGGAGCCGGCAACTGAGGTCTCACAGACAACTTCACAGCCTTTAACTTCAGAAGTTCCAGTTTCAGAGCCTCCTATTTCACATCATACCGAATCAGAGCCAAAAAATGTAGCTGATGAGCCAGTTGTGAACGTGTCTTCTGAGCCATCTACAGTTGCTGCTTTACCAAAGTCTACACTGGAAGGTACTACTGGTACCGTAGAAGGTGAAACAGTGTCTAAGGATGAGGCTCAACATCTGCCGGACAATTCTCTGGGATCTGGACAAGATGATATGTTAGTGGATGAATTTGTGGAAGACTCAGCTGCCGCTCTAACTGCTGGGCAGGATATTTATATGGATGGAACGAATTTCGACGATCAAGGACTCAATGATGTTTTGGGAAGTTTTACTGATGCTTAAATGTGTAAATTAATATTACTATCAATAACTTCTAGCAATTGTTTACACTGGTCAGTTATTGGCTTTCGCCTCGCTCGAGAGGTTAGAAAAAGGCAGTGACAGGTCCCGAGTGAGGGCCCATCTACCGGCCCATCTACCGGAGGCGATGAGAGCCTGCCTCATACTTCGTCTGGATATCGGCCGCTGAGATGGGCAATTAACACCGTAATAATCTTATAGTTCATTTAAATGATAATGTACAATTTTTTCTCTTATTTTCCACCTCTACGTCTCAACAGGTCATCAGAAAACACTCGACACTTTTCTCACAGTATATCCTGTAGCCAACAATGCCAAAGCTACAGAAAATCCCACAACTGGTAAGGTCACAGCAGCAAGCATAAATCTAGGAGCAAATATCTTCCAAACCATCAAATGTCGCCTAAAGTAAGTGGCCCATACCATAGTAGACAAGGTAATTACAGTGTGATAAACAACTAAAACTAAACCTGCTTGAACCGCTTTGCTGAGAGCAGACTGACCCGTTTTAAAGGGACCCGTTTTCCACAACGGAATTATAGGAGCCAGTAGTGAAGTCAATATGAACGGGCCTAAAGTATTCAAGAGAATAGCCAAATGAGTTAACGGGAAACTAATTTTGTCGGAAGCAATAAAACCAATATCCCATTGAATTGAAGGAATCGTGGCTTGATGGCCAGTAGAAAAGAAATAGGCACATCCCAGCAGACCAAATACTATCGGACCAATAATTAAATCCTTTATACGAAGCAAGTGAAGAATCTCTAACAGAGTAAGACTGTGATAGACTAGAGCAGACAAAACAATGGCCCCCATAGGCTTATTGACGATGAGCATAGTAGCATAAAAATTCAACACAAACAAGAAAAGATAACTTCCATAAACATTGAAATAACCCCTTAAAACGGGGCGATTATCTTCGAAATCAAACCGGACACAAAGAGTACCATTGAACCAGCCATAATTTGCGGCAATTAAAGTCGCACCAAGGCCAATTCTGGCCAACAAAATCTTCGTACTACGCAAAACCTCATAGTTAACATTTTCACCAACATCCCATGAATAAGTTTCTACTCCGTCAAGAGCCCAGTATATATTGGAGACCATCATAATCGTTTGCAATCCAACCGACAGCCATGATGGGGCTGATCCATGATAACTTTCTGAAGTCTTGTAGAAGGATATGATAATTCTAGGAAGAGCCAGACTGATCAAACCCAAAGCTAATATCGCGTATGGTGAAGAAACCGATGATCCATTTTCATAAAATGTTGTTTGACATGATATACCATGTTCTTCTCTGCATAAACGAGAGAGAGAAGAAAGCTTTGTAAGAACTATAAATGCAACACAATGCCAACTAGTGATAGTTCTTCTTATCACATCATCAATTCTTCTGGCATAAATAAATGCAACCACACCAAAGCTTACCAACAAATAATTCAAGATATTCGATTCCCAGACTGTGAATGAGTTAGATGTGAATGTTAACGCATGAATGATGGTAATAAATATTGCCATAATACTCCATACAGACAAACTATTAATAGGAGCAGCAACATCACCACCACCTTCAACAGGACTATTGCTTTGTCGTCTGCTGGCAAACAACAATCCAACTACTATTCCAACTGATAAACCAGCAGCTAGACTGTACATCCACTCTTCTGAAACTCTATAGATTAAACCTGCAATTGCAAATATACTAGCAGAATACGATACAGCTTTACCAGTTTTGGGAATATTGTCAGCAGACGTCTTCCCTACAGAGTATACCACAGCAACTAATGAAGCAGCTATAATAATTAACCCTCTCACAATATCAGGTATATGGAACTTTATCCACTTTTCCCTATAAAAATCAAGAACACTCTCTTGATATTCAACCGCCATTCTAACAAGGTAATCAAATGAATCGGTAGAATTGACCGCTGATATAAAAGAAGCCCATATATCAGTAGCTGAAGTGGTTTTTTCAGTGTATCGATGGATTTGTCCAGCGGCCAACAACTCAGCAGTTGCAAGCATTAGATGATTATCACTTTTGGGACCAATAAATGCCTCGATAATAGGGGATCCAAGATTGTTGAACGGAATTGGTAAGCCCAATAAGAGTGATATGGTCGACACAAAATCAATCTGTGATACGGCACGATAATTTTTCCCTCCGTCATTAATGTCGTATATAGAAGTAGCGGTCGGGGATAATTTATCAACTCGTCCAAAAAAAGGCTTCTTTGAATACATCCAGAGAGTAGACTCGAGTTCCAAGATGCTTTCTCCACCATGATCTCCCTTGAGATCCATACCGTGGTCTCCCATTACTATCAACAATGTATTGTCATCCACAGAATCAACCAATTTCTTAATAAACCTATTCATTTGTCTAAGTTTGTCCTGCATTCCAGGATGATTTGGTCCGTATCGATGACCGGCGTGATCTACTCCTAACAAATGGCCAATTGCAATATCCCAATGTTGCTGCTGATCTATGAAAGGAAAAATATGTTCAATAACACCATTATCAACAGTTTCCAAATCCCATACATTAAGGGAATCATATGGAAAACTCATATTAGGATGGAATTCATCAGGAAATAGAGCAACCCATGTATCATCGCCAACAAAAGCAATGGTTTTATTTAACTGGGTAGCCTGAGATAACCAATTGTCTTCCTTAATATCAGTCCCGGCAAAGTTTGAACCAGCATCAATGAATGTCGGTAGTGATCCTGTGGTTAATCCCTTAAGACGTTGTAAGGTGGTAGTAGGAGGATCGGCCATGAATTTCAATAAAACAGAATTCTCCGGATAATTAACAAACTGTTCATACATATATGATAATTGATTGCTGAAGTACTTCTTCCCACCATCATTTCTATCATTTACAGGTCCCGGTATCACGAAATCAAATCTTAGTGCATCAATTACAATAAGAACTGCTTTATCAAAGGAATTTTCTGTCCAGCAACCATTCTTTTTATCACTGTCACCAGTAATTGCGACGAATTGTTCTTCTACAGGAAGAATTGAGCATTCAGATTTATCTTCAAATACTGGTCTTGATAATAAGAACCCTTTGGTGAAAAATGCCAATCCTGAAATCTGTAATATCACAATCCAAAGTATTATCACGACAGCAAAAAACCATGCTGAATTTACCTTTTCCAGAATTCGAGCTTTTGTGGCTCTTCTAGCAGCAGCAATCTCTTTTCGTTTTTCTTCTTCTTTGGCCTTAGATGTAGCTGGTTCAGTATTTTTTTCCGTTGACTGTTTGTCAGCCATTTGATTTGGGTTTGTCGACATCAAGAAATTTTGTCTTGATATATTAGTTCCTTCTAGCTGAAGAATTTTCTTTTTAATCGTACAATTGACAAATAATAGAATCCAAGATGCATATCTTGATTTCCTTAATATCGATTATTTATCCTTGCTTTCGGATCAGATAAACATATAGTAATAGAATTAAGGCATATTCTCCCTGCCAGTTAGAGTGCTTAATTTAAGCGAGACATATGTACTGTTGATAGGTTAACGTTATATGTAGAGATGGAATTGGAGATGAGATGAGCCTCATATGCCTCACGAGCCTCATATGCCGCACGAGCCTCACTAGCAGGTGTAAAAAAAGGGTGACTGAGGAACGGTTCGAGCAGGGGGGAACCCAGGAATCGGTTCTTGAGAGTAACGAATAGAGGTCTGGGAATTCCTCAGTTGCCGGAAGCAAAATCGGGATCTTGTAGGGGGAAGTTCCTCGGATTGTCTTGGGGTATCATTTGATCAAGTTATACATGTACTGTACCTATCTAAAATAATGATGATACATAATAAACAAAAAAAACAACTAAGTTTTTGGTTTTAGATTAACCATCAGTTTTTGTATGACTCCGCAATTTTGGCCGACGTTGATGTTGTTGTTCTGCCGTTATAATTGCGTCTTCTGTGGTAATTCCGTCACTTACTGATATTGTCTTTTTCCGCATAGCCCTAGGTTGAGATTGAGATTGAGATTGAGATTGAGATTGAGACTGAGACTGAGATTGAGATTGAGATTGAGACAGTTGTTTAGTACGATTTCCCTTCCTTTTAGCACGTTCATTTTCTTTAGCCCAATAATCTTCACGATAAAGTTCCCATGCTTCAATTGTATCAGTTGTGAAAACTCGAGAAGACAAAATCACTTTAATTAACCGACCCCTTTCAGACACATATACAGGATCCCATAATAATTGAATAATATATTCTTTCCAAGTCGGGGAAACTTTAACAATTTTAATATTGAAGGATCGTATTCCTTTATTTGCATTGTGAATGAATTTAGGAGTATAGACAAAAGCTTGATTGTAGAGCCCAGTAAGATAGAATAAACCAAGTGTAATAACACTCGCTAAAAACATTAACCGGTCGAAGAAATTAATAGCACGATATATAGATGGTTCAATAAATACCGAATAGGTGAAGTATGCTACACAGGTGACAAGAAAAGAGAAAAAAAGTGTATTCCTCCTTCGACTTTTGGTTAAAGTAGTATATTGTTGACGAAATGATTCTTCCAGAATTAATAAATTTCTAAATATTTGAGTAGGGCAGGAAGGAGGAATAGCATCGCTGGAGAACGAACCACTAGTAGTAGAATTAATACTATTAGTAGAAGATGATGCACGAGAATGACCAGTAGTGCCTTTGGCAGGAGTTCTAGTATTACTACTTTTTCGCCTTTGTCTAGTTGGTGGTACAGCTATCGTTGTTGTTGTTGTTGTTGATGTTGTTGTTGTAGAGGAAGGCAATGGTGATGGAACTCGAGGTGATGATTCAAGGAATGATTCCGGAGACGACTCCGGCGATGATTCTGGAGATGATGATTCCGGTGAAGAAGAGGAGAGTGACGAATCAGATAAATCAGGTAATAAAGTAACCTTTATCCTAGTCCTAGTAGTATCAGTACCACTTGATTCAGCTGATCCTCTAAAATCATGTTCGAGATCAGAAGGGTCATTTGAATGATCAAATTCTTCCGATTTCAATCGGGGTGATTTGGGTTCAGTTGAAAATTGGTTTCCACTATCTCTACCATCTCCACCAAGCCTGACACCTAATCGTTGGCTACTTTCATTTTGATTATTGCTAGGTTGGTATGGTTCTGGTGGTGGTGTAAATGTCAACTCGACTTGATTCGATATTATTGTATGGTTCATTTTAGCTGAATTTATTACACCGGATGATTCTCGTTCTGAATGTATTTTATCCATTTTCCAACTCCCTTGCTTGGAGAGGATATAGCTGTTGACTTGTATTTTACGTTATCGCTATTCAGTGAATCAGATCCATCATATGTATACTGCTAGGTCCTTCCTTCGTCCGAATATAAGTTCAAGAACCCTGCTCAATAATCACCTTCTAGATAATATATTATCAATAATATCTGTATGTGATAGTAAGAATACTGAAACAATATCCGGTCTCTATCAATAAACATGGATCATCAATGAATCAAAATAGGCTTCGGTTCCGCCATCCACAGAAGCACGGGGATTGGAAGTGAGTTCTGATAAAAGGATATAGGAGTTTATTCTTAAAAGCCGGTCCAGCTTGCCGAAAACTTTGCAGTAGTAATTGGTTGCTGTGTTGCTGTATGTATGTCGTTGTAACTTAAGCGGTTAACTAAACATTAACTGTTAGTCCAAACAGGTTAACGTTTAACTGCAGCTAGGTTAAAATATAACAGTTAGGTTACGTTAACTGTTAACTTTTTTTAGTTTAACCTTTCACATGCCCCCTACTGGCTGGGTACAGCTCCTGCCGGCTGCACGTTCTTAGGTCGTGTGAGCGATGAGGCGGCGGCTCCCCCAAAGGACCCTCTCACCCCCCCCCCCCCCATACAAGGGTTTGTCACCCAGCTAATTAATTGCATGGACCAGCTGCCAGAAATATACCTACGGTAGGTTCAACAGTTATGTCGACTGATGAATTAAATGAATTCGATCGATCGAAGTCATACGATAACCAGGTGACCCTAGCTTGCTTAATTAATTAAATATATAAATTACGTACGGCTAGCTTGATTTAACTTAGGCTCTCATTTAGCGCATTTAACCGATACAGTACTAATGCTCACATGCCGATTACTTTAATGATTCTTAGACGTCATCACCCTCATTAACTTGCACATAACGTGGGCGGGGTGAGTCTTCAAACTTATCTTCTTCCTTCATCCTTCGTTCACTTCAGTTTTTTGTTTGGTTTCCATTTGACTTCGCTTCACTTTATACGAATAGCTCTTTGTATTAGTTTGAAATTAAACCTCTTATAATAATCAGATCATTTGCTAAACAGTTCCGATCAGAGTAATCAACCACCAGACCTTATTCGAACATGAGGTAAGTAGTTTGTGGATTCCGGTTCCTTCGGCTAATGATCTCGAATAATCTCGTTTTCGTTTGATCGTTGAACCTGTTTGTCTATAGTTGTAATCGTGGATTTAAGACTACTATATCAGAAATGTTGCTGGTAGCGTCATTGGCAGCGTCTTTGGCAGCGTCGATGGCAGTGTAACTCAGTGTCCGTCTCCAGCAGTTTCTGTGGCCTTACAACCTGCTGCTAGCTTCAACCAACAAAAGCCATGTAGTTGTGTACGGCACGATCTCGAGGTTTAGACCGCTGGGGCTAAAGCGGTCTAAACCTTCTATCACGCCGACCGTCCTGACCTGGGTGTACCTTAACTTGGATATTGGTTTATTTCTAACAGTATTAGCTCTCCTAAACGTCGTATTGAGACCGATGTCATGAAGTTGTAAGTACATGATTTATCAGTGGGATTTTTGGTGGATTTTGTTTGCTGACATTCCATTTTAGATTAATGAGTGACTATGAAGTCACCCTTGTTAATGATAATATGCAGGAATTCTTTGTTAAATTCGTTGGTCCATTGGAAACTCCGTTTGAAGGAGGGATTTGGAAAATCCATGTAGAATTACCAGATCAATATCCTTATAAATCACCGTCAATCGGATTCGTTAACAAGATTTTTCATCCAAATATCGATGAATTAAGTGGTTCGGTTTGTTTAGATGTTATTAATCAAACTTGGAGTCCGATGTTTGATATGATGAATATTTTTGAAGTATTCCTTCCTCAACTCTTAAGATATCCAAATCCTACTGATCCATTAAATGGTGAAGCTTCTGCATTACTTCTTAGAGAACCTAAAGCCTATGATAAGAAGGTTAAGGATTATGTTAAATGGTATGCCACTGGTGAGGGATTAAATGATGCTGAGGATAATTCAGATTCTGATACAGAGATGAGTTCAGTTGGATCATTTGATTCCGATGATGATGAGGCTGCTGGTCAAATGGAAGTTTAGTTGGACCTAGAAATAAAGGTAGAAGCTAGTTTCTGAGGTTCCTCTTTTTACTGTTACACTTTTTCTTTGTTGTCATGTTTTTTTGCTTTATGTCATACGCATATTTTTTTATCTCCTCATGATATATTCTATCTTCAATTTTTTATTCTGGTGTTTTTGTTTTTTTCTTTGGGTTTTTCTTGTTCTTTATATATACACAGATTCAATACAATAATATAAATATAAAATGAGATTGACCTCAGTGAATCAGAAATAGCTAGATTATGTTGTCTCAATGCATAAGCTATTTATTAATTAATATTTATTAATATTTATTAATATACAATATTATACATAAACACATCCCACTACATCACCAATGACGAACGATAATCAGATATTCATCAAAAGCACTGAACAGTCTTCGCAGATCCTGTCTTGAAAGGTTTTCTACCAATAGCGCATTTTCAATAGCACTACGACCATTGAAATATTTAACTAATCGGTTGAACAACGGTACCAAGTCAGCAGGCTTGTCTTCTGTGACTTTTGCTATCCACTTCTTTTGTAACAACGTTGCAGTCGCAGGATCCAAGAGAATAGTATCTTGTTTCCAATCTTCTGATAATGATAACTCACTATTGTCACTATGAGTCGACGACGAGAATCGACTAGCTAATCCATTGCCGTTAATTTGAGAATCATTTATTCCTAATTCTGCTGATGAGCCTCCGGCGGCTGGTGGAGGAGGAAGAACTGGTATTTCCGGTCGCTTGGATGTATTGTCTGTACTTGTATCGGTGTTCTTTACAGTACCACTACTTCCTCCACCACTATTCTTAATATCGGATCTAGGATTATTCATCTCTCTCATTTCTTCTTCAGTTCGAATATCGCGATTAACCGAAATTTTTATTCGTTTCGTTATTCTTAACCAAACGAATGTACGTAATTGCATAACAAAGCCATACTTAAATAACCATGCTAGAGCAAGCAGATAAACATCTCGATGATCTCTTGATGGGATATGAGCAGCAAATGATCTAGGTTTACCAGTGGATAACATCGATAACATTCTAGGTAATGATGGCAGGGCAGGAAACTGCTCTCTAAACATCGGGATATATTTATAAATTTGACCAAGCGATGATAATGGAGAAACTGCATAAATATTACGATGATGTAATGGGATCATTGGTCGTGCTCGTCTCCAATATATAAGACTACGCATTAATTCTACAACATGATCCACCTCTACACCACTATTAGCTGCCAGTGTTTTAATTGTTGCCGTAGGGTTAATATCCCTAATAAAAGTGGCTAGGGGCGAATAAGGATCAACTCCAATATCTTTAATAATTCTATCCGGAGAATCCAGTAATAATATCGTACAATGAATATTGAAGCCATCACTGTCTTCAAAATCTGATTGTGATGTCAAATAGGAACCACTAAGATAAGGTTCAGTAATAGCAGGCAAATGAGAAAACTCAAACTCAATGGGTATCTGGAATGATCGTAATTTATTATTGATTTTAAGATTGGCAATATCCGAACCTTGAATAGCTTTGAAAAGTTGAGCTATAGCCGCCGCCAAATAAGAACCTTGGATTATTTTTTCACATAATACGTAAGGTGACGGAAGATTGATTCCATCCTCAGTTCCACTTTTACCACCTCCACCTTTCGCACCACTACTACCTTTGCTCCCGCCAATACTACTACTCCCTGCACCACCGCCACCTGCACCACCTCCTCCACCACTACCGCCAACATCACCGCTACCACTACCACCGCCGCCACCACCACCACTATTACTGCCACCAACAACACCTCCACCGCTGGAAGACAGCAACGAATCACGGATCTTCAACATCGTCATAACTTCATTCCAAACATAATTCGATTTAGCCTGCTCATTGCGCAAAGTTTTAACAAAATTTGTCAAAACGAAATGATACATCTGATCTACGCGGAATTTATATTCTGTTATTGGAGGTGCCATAACAAAAACAATATGGAACATACGCATCGGTGATTCAGGATCACTGAATTCAGGCATTGAGGAGATACTGGCGGAGAGATCCTCCATAACACGCTGGTCATCATGAACAATTCTTTGGCTAGTGCTTTTATGCTTTCTGTTGTTGTCATTCTGTTGTTCCTTTTTTTGTAGTTGTTCGTCTTCTTCATCGTCACTATCATCAGTACTAGATGAATCGTCATCATCCTCTCTTTCAGTTTCTTCACCATTTTCTTCTTTGCCAGCCTCCGCAGGGTGGTTATTCGGACTACCTTCATCATTAGCTTTCTTCTCGTCGTCTTTTTTACCAGTTGAGCTAGATACACTATGACGCTTCCCAGTTTGACCTTTTCCTGTTCTACCTCCCCGACCGGTTGAATGGACCGAATGTGTCAACTTTCTACTGGATTTCCTCTTCCTCCATAACCCGTCAGGTTGAATATGAATAGGTAACCCTAAAAATGCTGTATCATCTACACACATTTCAAATTTCACATCACACATGGCTCTTTGAGGACATAAAAGTTCACTCAAAAAATCTGTATCAAACCCAACAACTTTTGTGGGGTCTAAGTTATCTTCATTACCTTCTTCCGATTCCCCAGAGGCTGGTTCTGTGCTTAACGGTCCTTTCTCTTTCTTCCTCTCATATTTACCAGAACCGGATGACCCATTTCTAGTTTTAGTAGATGAAGTAGAGCCCAAGTGGCGTCGCTTTCCTCCTCCTGTTGATGCTGCTGCTGCTGTTGCTACCGCTGCTCGTCGTGGTCGTTCCAATCTCTCCAACAACGATATAGGCATCATACCACGATATTGAGGTTCGGGTAATTCACCTCCACCACCATCACTATCCTCAATTGCTTCCTCGTCATTGATAGCAGATTCATTGTCATCACTATCATCATCATCGTCCGAAGAATCCGGATATGACCAATTTGAGTCACTCTCTGAATCCGATAGTATTTCAGTATCCCGCTCTTTCATTATGGTGGAATTTGCAGTGACTGGAACTGGAGGGTAGTGGAATACAAACTGAGGTCCGCTATGGGTTGAAACTGTCAGTAAAATACCAGAAAGACATGGATTTGGTAGATTCAAGTAGCTCATAATATATTAGGAATTGAAAAGTCTATAGAAATTTGAACTGGTCGACCGAAACAAACGAAATGTCAGAATCTGATTTTATCGCGGAAGCGCGATCCTTATCGGTAAATAATCAGTTATCGAAGCCGCATGAAAGAGACAATCATGTGATCTCTGCATGAGATCTGTGGGAAGTACTCCCACTGCAAACTGATGTTTAAACAAATATCCCAATACGGGATGTAACTACCAGTTCTTACCTATATATTCAACTATAGTCCTATTTGGTCGATTCAACATGATCAACAATTATTATTATTACAAATTATTATTATCTATACTGTTTTATTTTTCTATACTTTCTTTTTGTTAATCTTCTTTAGTGCAGTTGGCTTTACTCTTGGGTATA
>JAJMIF010000069.1:0-81215 GCA_030583505.1 Sugiyamaella castrensis
ATCTATAGCCAGCGACACTAATATATCTTATTTAACTATCCCTAGAGGATAAGCCTTCACTAAATTCGGGTTGCTTAAGAATCCTGATGCTCCACTACTATAAAAACCCCATGGGAAAAATTGAATGAAAACAACCTGTTCTGCACAGTGGGTCAACCCCCAACCTTCTTAAGTTTAAAAACAAAAACAAACATTAATTCCGGGATGTTTTTTTTTTTTTTTTTTTTTTTGGGGCTGCTGGGCAGTTTAACCGGAATCTCAAAGATATTTCACCCCATTAACATTCAGTTACGACCATATCATTTGGAAAATAAGATTTCCCGTCCGATCAATCATATTCAAACCAAGTAGAGCTTTCATCAGTAATACAGTGGGAGACCATGTGTGAACAGAAAGTGTTGTAGCTTTTTCTTTTTTGTGACAAAACTCCAGTAGGAGACTTAAGTGAGACGGAGCGGAACAGCCTGTCAATCAACTGAGATTCAACCCCAGTAGAGAGAACTTGTGTGTTAGTGATGCATTAGTATAGGTTTCTATTTTCGCTAGTATTATTATTATTAGTACTAAGAAGGTGGGGCACAGGATTACTTACATAATTTCAATATAAAGTTTGTGTAGCCCTGAATTCATCATAAGCGCTGGGAAAAACCGATCTAGCTAGCTAGCTAGCTGGACCCACACTACAGGTCATATGAGGAGAGTCAAAAATTGTTTGTTGCATTGCATCTAAATTTTACAAATCATGTGATTTCAAAATACAGTCACATTGTTCCTAAATAGGAAATTATTACTTATGATTTGAAATCAAACATTAGAATTTGAACGAGAAGAGGCTGAAGACATGGACTTACTCTCTTAATATCTTACTCTCTTGTCATATCTCAGTTGGATAGTTGTGAAACGAAAAGAAAGTGTAAGTAGGTAGAAATAGAGGATATATGTGGTTAATTAATGAGAGGAATGAAATGACTGTTGAAATGACTGTTGAAATGACTGTTGAAATGACTGTTGAATCAAGGTGGTGGTGGTTTAAATATTGTGTGGTATATAGTATTACAAATCAATTAACGGAGTCCAGGGAAGTATCATTATTTTGAGAACAAGTTACTGTACTATTCTGTTGAGTTAATTGTTTTATGGTTATAGTTTTGTCGTTTTGGTTGATTTTTATTTCAGCATTTTATTTCATTCTGTTCTCATATTTCACTTAATCATTACTAACAAATAGAAAAATGGCTCGTCGTCCCGCTAGATGTTACAGATATTGTAAAAACAAGCCTTTCCCCAAATCTAGATACAATCGTGGTGTCCCCGATGCTAAGATCCGTATTTATGATCTTGGTCGTAAGAGAGCTAATGTTGACGATTTCCCTCTTTGCGTTCATTTAGTTTCTAATGAACTTGAACAGCTTTCTTCTGAAGCCCTTGAAGCTGCTCGTATCTGCGCCAACAAATATATTACAAAGGTTTCTGGTCGTGATTCTTTCCATATGAGAATCCGTGTTCATCCTTTCCATGTTCTTCGTATCAATAAGATGTTGTCTTGTGCTGGTGCCGATAGATTACAACAAGGTATGAGAGGTGCTTGGGGTAAACCTCAAGGTCTTGCTGCTCGTGTTAATATTGGTCAAATTATTATTTCTGTTCGTACCAAGGATTCTAATAAGGGTGTTGTTATTGAAGCTCTTAGACGTTCTCGTTATAAGTTCCCTGGTCAACAAAAGATCATTATTTCAAAGAAATGGGGTTTCACAAATTTGGATCGTGATGAATATGTTAAACGTCGACAGGCTGGTGAAATTAGAGAAGATGGTGCTTATGTTAAATTCATGACTAAGAAGGGTCCTCTTGAACAATCTTTAATTGATTTCCCTGAGTACAATCCTATTTCTGCTTAAATGACAATATCATCACTGTGTTGAGTTTTGTATTATATAGGTTTATTACTATTAATTAGAACTAGTACATGTAGTTTCCACGAATATCAATATCGAAGTATGTTTACCTGGTGAAGAATGATACGCGCACGCGCGTACCTGGGCCGGCCGAATCCTAGCCACGGCTAAGAAGAGCCACAGTAGCTAAGCTCAGCCGGACTGTTGGGCTGTATTACATAATTCCGCTTGCTACTCCTGAAACTTGACCCAAGCATTTGCTTCATGGCACTGGAAAAACAACCAACGCTAAAAAACCCAGTGGGTAAAAAAGCGCAGGTTACCGAACGTGTCTGAGAGTAGCATACTGTGTCAAAGGAAATTCCTTGAGAAAAGACACGAGGTGACGGAGACCGTCCCTGGTGCAAAGCGTAAACCGATCGGAATGCCCGTACAGAGTAAAAATAATACATGTATATGTTTTATATAAACCGCCAATGCTACCAAGAATACATATAGAGAATAGTAATGTTATAAAAATAAGTATCAAAAAATAGAGATAAAATAATAATAATAATAATAATAATAATAATAATAATAAGTGAAGAGAAGATAATACCAATAAATGGTACTTTCCCGATTTTAATACACGTGGACCTCTACTCTAATTCGTAGACTCCGATTAATTACGGTAAAGTTGAGTAATTAGCCAAAGTAGGAGTTACAGTAATAGCCGATGCAAGACCACCAGGACCAGTATCATTGTTATCTTGTCCAGTGGGTTGAATTAGACCATCTGCAAATGAAGGTAAATCACTTGTAATTGATGTCAAATCAACTTGTTTTCCAGCTACTGCAGGAGCAATGATCAAAATCAAAAATAAAAGGAATACTCCAAAATATAAAGTAGCATACTTTCGAACCATACGCTTACGAAGTTTATCCTGTTTCAATGAAAAAATAGGTGGCCGGATTTGACGAGACGGCTTCAACCAGAATAACATCATTGAATGCCATTTATCAACCATAGGAATAAATAGAAATGGGCATTGAACAAACAGTAAGAAATGACCCAATAAAAAGTCACCACCAAACATCATCTGTTCAACAAGCTTACAAACGAATTCTCTTGATGGTTGAGTGAAAGCCATCCAACCAAGACCTGCAGAATACCATTTACCAGACCACCAAGCTCTATTTGCTTGATCATGTTTGAATTCACGGGTCAAAAGAAGTGATACAAATAATTTCAAAAAAAATCTTTGAATAGCCAATGCGGCAATCATACCAAGTAAAGCAGGCTTAAATTCAAATCCTTGCAAGAACCACATGACTTCAAAAAATATCACCTGAATAATAACTGCAATACCATGAGCTACACCAGCCATAACAGTTGACGTCTTCTTACAACATACTGAAAGAATAGGACCCATACAACAAGACATGAAAAACAAAACCATTAAAGCACCAGCATTAATTACAATAGGTCCAAAGGTAATAATAGCCAATCGAAGAACAGAGTTAACTGGATCAACATCATGGACACCATTTTGAGAATTGATGAAAGTATAAGGAACGAAAGCAGCTGCTGCCACGAAAAGTGGAACAATAAATTCAGTAAAAATTAGATTACCAAATCCTGCTCTTGCAACATCTCCAGCAGCTTTTTCTGAAGGGTCGCCAAGTACTTTTCTCTTGAATCCAGTAATACGAGTTCTACTAAGACGAACATATCCAATCCATGAATTACGATGCCATTTAGAATTACCTCTTGATAACCAACGAATAAAATCACGATAATCAATAAAGAAATCTGTCCAGGCAAATTGATGAGGATTAAATAAAAATGGAGAAATAATCATAGCAGTTAAAGTAATCCAAAACCACAATAATGCTGGCTGCCACATAGACAAAGTAGCAAATAATAACATCATCATTGCTCTAGCACCTAAATAAATGGAATCTCCAGCAAATCGAGAATAAAGAACACTAAATGGGATACGGGCAGTAGCTACACCACGACCAGTAGCAATATATCGAGCACCTCCAAATGCCAAATCACTTAAAAGAGAATTAGCATAAATTTGACACACGAAAACCTCGAAAAATGGTGATAATGAAGCAAAATGCTTGTTGAACCGCACTGCTGCTCGCCAAAGACCCTTTTCACAAACTTCTTGAACAACCAATGGAACGAACGAAATAAAGAACACAATGAAAATAGACAAAATACCATGTTGAATCCATCCCATAACTGGCTGAAGCATATAACATCCAATAGGCTTTTGTAGATCTGTAATAGGAGTATTCCTGTTATACATACAAACAATTGACTCATGAACAAGTGCACCAATGTTCAACATAACAATCATAAACATCTGAACACTAACAATAATGAACAAATTATTAACATGGAAACCAGGATGGGCATAAAAGAACGACAAGAATCGATCAAGAGGCAATTGAGTACCAAGATAATAATATTCACGAGATAAAATCTGCTCACCCATACCAGTACCAATCTTAGTTGTAAAGTTCAAAATTGAACCAAAACCCAAGTCACGGCCTTTTCCACATTGATAATATTCACAATGTTTAATTCGACCACCACGTAGTAGAGCATTCATACCAGCATAAATATCTTCATTCAAATGCAAACCCTTCTGAGCCTTCGAAACACCACCACGAGTTGTCATGAAGATACCATTTAGGAAATCCGGATGACCGTAATGTAATTTACCACCAATTTGCGCCAGAGTACGAGCAAACAAAGTACCAAATGTCTGTTCTTTACCAGCAGCCACATCACCCAAAACACCATAATTTTCAGAGAAAATATATTCACGAGCACCCAAAATAGCCACTGGATACTGTCCTTCGACAGGGGTTAATCCAGGTGTATAAGGATTAACTACCTCCACATTCAATTCTTCAAATTCTGCTAATACACTACGAATCTTTAAACATTCCTCAAGATAATTATCTTGATTAGCATCGATAAGTTGAATATATTCACCACGATAAAAGATAATTGCATGGTTTTGATTATCAGATTTACCATCACCAAGAATTGGATTACCAGATAATTGAACTCTAAATTTGGGACGACGACGGCCATTTTCCATAATTTCACAATGACCATCAATCAATGCAGAATACAATCGAGGTTCTTCACCTTCATTAAGTGGAGGTTCTTCATCAAGATAGGCAATTTGTAAATCGGGGTAAGCACGGAGTAAAAATTCAGTATTTTCCATTTCATCAGGTCGGAATTTAGTCAATCTTTGCATAGAAACAACAATTTTAAATTTACGACGAGCCATTCTCTCTAATTCCCGTTCCAATTTCTCGGAATTACCACCAAACATTTGTACCACTTCAGGGTTTTCAACTCTATATAATAATTTAATAGCCCTTGAATAGTTCATAAATCCAGAAATAGTACGATAAAGAGTTTGTGAACGTAACGATGCCCAGATACGGGTTCGAAGAGTATATTCAGGAGCAGCAGATTTGAAACCGATACAATAAAATGGCAAATCATCAATTTTACTCTTGACGGTTTCCTTATCATTCTCGTCTTTATCAAAATTTTCATTTGATTCACTATATGAGGTTTCTTCAGCAAGAATCTTTGTATCCTTAACAAAACAATCCCATTCAACTGGATGAAGTTGTTTCAAATATTCCAACAAAGTAACTCGAGTATATTGATCATCCTCACGAATGATCTCTCTTAACGATAACAGGATTTTCTCAGAATAGTGAGGTACCAAAACAGTAAAAGTAGGCATGTTATCTACAGGTAATGGTTCAGGAATAGGAGTAGAAAGGGATTGAGCAAAGAAAGAAATACGACGTTCAGCTTCTGAATTCTTAGGGAAAAACTCTGAATCCAATTGATTATCATCTTGACTTACAAAGAAAGTAGGAGCCCGTAAAGTACGTTTGCCTTCAACTTCAGATGGAACTTGGTGATATAATAATTTCTGAACATGATCGATTGCCAATAAATGTTCACGATACATTGAAATAACAATAGCATTCCAAATCTGTGAAATCAAAACTTTAGGCTTATATTTAATTTCCATATCAGTAGTGGCCAATACCTTTGAGTAAATACGTTTAGGTAACCGAGAAAAGATATTTCTCCATGGAGTCCAAATGGAAATACCTAAATAGAATGATCGAGCCACTGAGAAAATACAATTACAAATAATATACCATAAATAAGTATCAAGGAAGAAAAGAATTACATCAGTAAAGTACATCAATCCTAAAGTAATTCGAGCTTGTTGTCTACAAAGAACGTTACCAAAATATTTCTCACCAATACATCTAGTCATAGTCATAATTGACAAATCCCTAATAGGATCACGAATAGCTAAAGTCAAGAAGAAGTAAGATTCCGAGAATTTAGCAACAAAAACAGTAATCCATAAACCATAAGACATCCACATGTCATTTCCAGACAACTTGGGGAAAGAAGCAGTAAAAGTCTGAGAAGCAACATATCTTCTTGTCTTTTTGTTCAAATAACTACCAAATAGACCACCTAAAGGCATAGTAGCAAAAAATAAGAAAGTAAAAACTGCAATAAAGAACCCTACAATACTAACAATATGAGCGGATCTCGATTCCCGATCAATTCCTACATATCCTAGAACATAAACTGCAGGAATCAAATTAATAATCAAAATCAAAATCAAAAACATTAATCTTCTAGTTAAATGTTGAGCACCAGCCCAATTTCTTGGAACAAACGCCCATTCAGATAAAGTAGCAATAATTTGAATCAAAGAAGCAACAACACCACCAAGAGCAACTGCAGCCCAACGGCATTGAGCAAGAGGTTGGTTATTTAATAATTGGGAATAGTCTTTTGTATACAAAGTAGGAGAATTGAAAGCCGTATAGAACCAAAACATTGTAATATGAATGACCCAAATACGATTGAAATTAACGGCCAAATGGAACCATGAACGAGTTTCTTTATAAGTTTTGAAAAAGACTTTTTTCCATGCGACTTCACCAAGTTTTTGGTATCTTTCAGCAGGAGGAATATCAACTAATCTAGTAGCATCATCAAAAACAATTCGTTCAATACCTTCTGGATACCAGAACAATTGATTAATATCATCATAACCAATAACTTTATTATGATCCCGTTCACGTTTAACATATTTGCCATCCAAAATTTCATAACCTTGATCACGAATATAACGATAAAGAGGAGTAATAATACGATTAAGATAATCACCCTCTGGTACAGGTTCACGTCTATTTTGGCATTCAGCACTCAAAAAGTAATCATCAGCACATTTAAAAATAAAACATAAACATTCAGGAAGAAATCGCACTTGATTGGCTTCTCCCCAACATAACAAATATAAAGCAATTTGACGAGTTCTTTCATGTTGAGACATTTGATTCATTTTATTTTTCCAACGATATTCAGCAGCCTCAAGAGAATTATCACCTTCTAATTCTTCAAGAGTTTTTTGAGGATCAGCATTAGGATCTCTAGCAGCTTTAGATTTCTTACGAGCTTTACGAACTTTTCTACTAGTTTTACCTAATTTCATATTTCGGAAACCAACCTCATCATCCAAATCAAACTGAGCAGCAAAGTACCATTTCCTATAATTAGCACCATCACCACCAATATAATCAGCATGTAATGACAATAACGCTTGATTAGGAGTCATACGACTCGCCCGGGAGTCAAATAATGTCAACAAATGATCATACATGTTACGCATTGAATCACGCTGAAACCCAAATTTATTGGTCAAATCAATAAAGATATCTTCAATTTCTTCTTTACTGAGAGGAACTTGATTTTCTGCAGTCCATGCAGGATATGGTTCACGTGAACGTTGGCCAGCCGGAAGAGCGCTGTTATTATAATCCAGACCATAGATTGGAGTTGAAGCTCCTGATGATCGATTACCATTGAAGGACATTTGAGAAGAAGCTTGATAAGGATTAGGTGTTCCACTGGGTGGACCATATCCACCTTGTGGGCCTCCACCATATCCATCATCATAATCTTGGGGATAATAGCCACCATGAGCATCACTACCAGGTGGAGGGCCACCACGATAATCCATTTCACCAGTACCAGATCTCATAGTAAAGTCACTAAACGTTTCCGAACCTTCATCAGAATCGTGACGTTTACCCTTCATATTACCGCCTTCAACATGTTGATAACCATTATTTCCAGCCATTGTAGAAGAATAAGGATTTACAGGGCCTGCAGCATAAGCGTCTTCTGGGTATCCATCATCGATATATTGTTCATGAGGATTATATTGACCACCATTAGCACCATGCTCGTCATAGTAATTGCCTTGATCATCATAATATTGTTGATGAGGTACTTCACCAGTATGACCACCATATCCATCATCATAGCCTGTATCGGCATAGGCACCTTCTTCACCGCCATGGATTGGAGGGGCACCAGCTTGGTCGTATTCATCGGCATAATACGAGTCATGGCCGCCTTCCATGCCACTATAATTGTGTGACATCTAGAAATGTTAGTATGTCTGTGTCGGGGGGTGGGGAGTTGGCTTCCGGGGCGTAGCTTCCGGGGTTTGGGGTGTAGCTTCAGACCTTGTCACTTGCCGGAAGCTTAGTCGTAGCTTCAGACCTTGTCACCGGAAGTTTAGTCGTAGCAAACCCCAATCCATCAATTCAACTTACAACGAATGAAAGTCCAGGTATCAAATATTTCTAAATAACCCAGTCGATGTAAAAAAACGAATGAAAAAAAAATGCAAATTAAGAAGTCATATAATTCTGCCTGTTGTTAGTATATCAATGACAATGTCCTAATAGCTCCGGTCTATTACTTACCTTAAGTAAGGTAGATTGGAATCAATCAATCAAAGTTGTGATATTTACAAACCAATCTGTATCTAAAGTTAGTTACAAATAATACAACGGGGCAGTTGCGGCGCTGCCTCAGATGGCGTCAATTCCGTATCCAAGAGAGGTTTGCTATACTAACCTTTGAAAATCACAACAACGCGTTAGATGAAGCGACGAAAGTGAAGAATAAATGACCAAGGACAAAACGAAAGACTTCAAGAAGAGAACCCAAGTTATCAACAAGACACAATTAAAAATAGATATACTCTGTTTCCGTTGAAAAGCCAGGGTATAATTATATCTATATATTTCTTCTTAATATATATATATATAAATATATCTATATATTACCAATATATATATTTTTGTGATGATAAATTTTGGTTGTTGTGGATTGTGTAAGAAGAAGGAAGAGAAAAGAAGAAAGAACTTGAAAGTTAAAGGAAGAAGAAAAAAAGGAAAGAGACAGATGCGAGACGAAGTTAAAAAATACTGAGCCAGTGAGTGAGTGAGGGTGAGAGTGAGAGAGGGCGTGAGTGGGTGAATGTGAGTGGGCGAGTGTGAGTGGGTGAGAGTGAGAGCAGGAGGTAGGCGGGAAGCAAGAAGCAGGCAGGCAGGATGCAAGAAGCAGCAGGCAAGCAGGAAACAAAAGTAACAGTTAACTTAGCAGCAGGCGGGTTGGGTTGAAAGCAAGAAGCAGCAGGTAAAAGTTAACTACTAACTTAGCACGGAGCAGCAGCAGATAGCAGACTGAAAGCAAGGTTACAGAGAGGTTTGAGAGGTTTGAGAGGGAGCTAAAAAATAAAGCAACACTAAAGTTTAGTAAGTTTTTTATTCATACTAATCTTATTAAGAAGGTGTCATGCTAGGCACAAAGTAAGGAATCCTACACCAATCAGACACCAACAAATCAACAGCTAGGCAAGGCACTACCAAGTCAACAGTCAAGCCAGCCGCCAGACACGCAGCAGTAGGAGAGAAATTGTTACTCAACTGCTATGTGCTGATATGCTGATACAATTCTCATCCATTCTTACTACCTACCACTTATCTAGCCCTCAGGTCGTACGACAAAACTATTGACCCACCAGACCAACGAACTAGCAAGTAAACTAAAGTCCAACTCAAGTCCTACAAAACCTTTTAGTTGGTTTAAAGTTCAAAAACAGTAACTATATAACACAAATAATCCTCTGACGCGTACAAAGACACACACACACACACAAACAGAGAGATATGCATATACAAAAAGAAGAAAAGAAGAATGCAAATCCTAATGCGATGCGAAGAAACCTCCGAGAAATGCAAAAAAGAAATGTGGAATCAATTCATCATATACTCCGTCCGCTGAGTATGTGAATAATAATATTGTTATCGGTTAGCTATAATAATTAGGGCTAGTGGGTAGGTGTAACGTAACTATTCCCCATCCACTATTAACATTCAAAATTAATCCTTCCATTATAACATTTTATTTAAGTCCTGTCCTGTCCTGCCCTGTTTCTGTTTCTCTATACGGTAACTTCATATTAACCCAACCCTATATTTACCTATTTTTGTTGTATTTCCCTTTTTCGCTGCATTAAATTATTAACCTCTTAACCTTTCCTATCTAAATAGGGCAGTGATATTGTTTTCTCGCAACAGGCGTAAGGAAACAAATGCAACTAAAAATAAATTTCATGCAAAAAAATAGCGGACCCCTGGCTCTCGCTTGGCTCTCGCTTGGCTCTCGCTTGGCTCGCGACCATACAGCTCGGGATCCCCAGGCACTATCACGTTCCCTAATTGCCTGCAATTATGTAATGTATGAACTAGCTTATAACTTTAACTGCTAACTAGTTACTACTAACTATACAGTAATACATTTCATTTTTCGCGAGCGAACCGAGACAGACAGCCCCTTCTCCAGAGGTAGTAGACAAAGGGTTAACTCGTTGTCTCGCTTACGTTTCTAATTGCCTTGAAGTTTTTTTCTCTATATGTCCTCAGGACGGCAACCACTCACTTAATAAAAAGTAATTGTAGTTTGATAAATGTTTCCAAAAATAACATGCAACCTAACACGCGGATACCTAACGCCTCGATCTGTACTTAGAAGAGATCAGTGATTAACCGGTTAACACATCAAATAAATTACCTAAACCACGCGCCTACCAGCATATCAGTAACTTAAATTCAATCACAGGGGCCTGTGTACTCTGTACTGTAGTTGGTTCTTATGAAATGAAGGCGCTAGTGCTTCTATGGTAACAGAATAATATCTCCGACAACCGAAATTTTGTCGAGATTTTGTCGCTAACTCCGAGTCTCAGATACATACACCGGGAATTATGAGTGGCTCAGGTGGGACCTGGTATCTTCGTAACATCTTTCGGTTCGGTCCGGACTTAACATTATTCAGGAACACATCGTTGTTTCCTTGTTTACATTCTCTTTCGGTTCGGTCCGGACTTAACATTATTCAGGAACACATCGTTGTTTCCTTGTTTTCATTCTCTTTCTGTCTTGAAATTTTTTAATTATTTGAGCTTCCAACGTGGATATATATCAAAATAGAACCGTTAACGTTATCTACCGTGATTGTGTCTGAAACAAGCAGATTTTTCTCACCTTGCCGAGTTGAATTATGCATACCTGAGGTACAGAAGAATTATTCCATGGCTCTAATTGGCTTATATCTTGTTGAGATGTAATGCTACCACGAGAGAGAGCGGATCTAGTCGACATTATCCAGCGACTATAGAATAGGATTGTAACCACAATTTTATCGAAAGTTTCAAAGGGTAATAATATCTGGGTGTACGTTTCCTCTCCACGGCAGAGTCTATACCTCGGACGTGTGGTGTTTTGGTGGTGGCTCTGTTACTGCCTTTATCGAATTCGTCGGGTTTCGGACCAACGCCGGCAGCCGGGCCGGATTGAATTATGATTCCTCTGAGCCTACCGGATTATCCACAGCTGTCGAGTGCAGTGAGACAATGGTCTGGTATTCCCCCTTCCTCGCCATCGGATGCAGGAAGTCGGGGCCGCGTTCCGACTTGCTCGATGAACTTGGTTTTTATAGAGATAAGCAGATAAGCTTATCATTTGTAGTCTTTGTTAAAATAAGATCTCTTTGTTGATGATGGCTATGGAAAACTAGTCTATTTTGGTTTGGATTCTGATCTTAATCAATTTGAATATTCTTTTTTATTTCCTGTTTGGTTATATGAAGGTTATCTATTTCTCATATGGGAAGAGAGACAAAACGGACTGATCTGATAAGGAATATTTGCTTTCTATATATGGATTAGAACATCAAAAATACTGGTAATTCCCTTTGAAATCGATGAAGAGTTCCACAAAGAAAACCATTCATCCGCTTGTCATTGAGATTGAACCTCCCTCGTTAACCTATGCTCATTATCTTCCTGCTGGGCTGCATATAAAACGAACGGATACATGTAGAGAAAGATAATATTCGGCGGAGACCAGATCACTCCCGAAAAAATGTTTTTTTTGTTGCGACGAGCAGACCGTTTTTTATGCTTACATCATTTCTTAATCGGCAACTGGATACGCGCTCCAGCGAGATGTCCAACGGCTTGGCTGTCAGATAAGACATCATGCTTCTTATGTACGATGTACGATGTCCGATCCCGTTAATCTCAGTCAATGAATGGCATGAAGTATCATTATCCCCTAGTCAGCCTCCGGCGGCTGGGATTGTTCACCTGCCCGGTTGCAACCTCAAGAGTAGCGAGAGCTACGGGTCGCAAACAGGAACCGATATCTTCAGCAGCTTTAATTTCGCTAATAGCCCACCCAGCCCAAATGCTATTCCCAGAATTTCCCACAATAACATCAGACGCTTGCCCATCAAGTAGCGACATCATCGCCTTTTATCAGGGGCTACTCTCTGGCATGCAGCTAATGACAGATCTAGTGATGGTATAGCTAGGGGCTAGCCGCCGGAAGCAGACGAGGGATTGGGGGAAAGTAGGAGCGTTTCAAATATGAACAAGATGAGATCCGGGGATATGCATTTAGCAGAATACACATTTTCTTGTTTATAATTGTTATAATTGGGGATTTGTGGTGGCTGAGCCACTGCCTTTTCTATAAATTAATTTCATGTACGATGTAACATATGCAATATAACTAAATGTTTTGACGTCAGTCACGTCACGGTTAAGTTATGCGTAAGCACTGGCCTTGATACGGAACGGCCCCAAAAGGCAGGACAGATCCGTATCCGCCGAGATCAAGTAGCGTAGAGCGAAAAAAGAGCGAAAAAAGAGCGAAAAAAAGAGCGAAAAAAAGAGCGAAAAAAAGAGCGAAAAAATAAGAGTTAATTTAACCCTTGGTTAAGGACCCACCGATGGCCTACGTAGTCTACCTGGTGTTTTGGTCTGGAGGTTCAGTGGTCTATACCCTAACCCTTTGGCCTATTATTAGGTCAGCACTTAAATTTTATCTCAAAATCTTTATTTATTGTTCCCCCTTAGAGAAATTTTGATGACGTTTTAACCAGGTTAGCCCAACCTGGAAAAAAACAGGGCCTATTAGGGATCTTCACAGTGCCATACATTGATAAACATAGATGTCTGACAAATATGGAAATTAACCCTTAAGTAGTTACTGTGTAAGGCAGTCAAATCAGATAGTCAAAATAGTCCCAATAGTCCCAATATTTTACCCCTTAACCTCAAAAGAGAAGGAGGAATAGGAGAGATAAAAGGGGGAAAATTAAAACAGAGAGGCCTAGAACAGTTTCAGAGGAGCTCCTACTGTCTCTCGAGATAGAAGAGTCTTCAGATACTTCAGATACTTCGGATAAGATCCTCATGAGACTTGAGACTAACAGCCTCAAGTAAGTTAGAGCAGAAAAGGAAGAGACTCCTTCCTGTCTGACCTCTTTTATACGTACGTAGTTGCTTACATGGAACCTCTCGGGGCCTACGGGTGAACTAGTCACTTATGCGCATATAAACAAACACTCCCAGGGGGACTTCACTAGCTATTCGATCAGTAGCAGGGACCAATCTATCCCCACGTAACTTCCATCTGAGCCACACCACCCACATTCGAGCCAGAACGGGAATATACAGTATACTCTACTGTACTGTGTGTACACGATAAAAAAAAGCATCAGCCCCCGAAACATTTGTTCCAGTTCCTCTTCTCTTCTCTTCGTCGTCTTCAGTTCTTCTTCTCCTCCCCCTTCTTCTACTTCTCCTTTATCTTTTTTTTTCTCATTGAAGAGACATTTCATTATAATTCAAACAGTTCACAATCGTTTCATATTTAGAACTGTTGATTTTTGGTGTTTGTTTTATCTCTTCTTTTTCTCCATTCTTCTCCTTCGTTTAGTACATTTGTTGTGTTATTTTTAGCCGATATCCACCCTCGAAAATACTTTTTCGATTTCTTGGACTGGATTAAATTAACATCATCTTCATTATGAAATTTGCTTCTTCATTCACTTCTGCTACTTTGTTAGCAATGGCAGCTCTATCGACTAAAACGGTATCTGCTTATACTGCTCCTCCAGCTATCGTAATTGATGGAAATCATTTCTTCTATTCAACTAATGGTTCGGAATTTTACGTTCGTGGTATTGCTTATCAATCAGATTCTGCTAATGCTACTGCTGGTGAAACCTTTTCTGATCCTTTAGCTGATGCTACTACTTGTGAAAGAGATTTACCTTATCTTCTAGAATTACAAACAAATGTTTTACGTGTTTATGCTATCAACACTTCTTTAGATCATACTGAATGTATGGAATTGTTTGCTGATGCTGGTATTTATATTGTATCTGATTTATCCGAACCTGGTCTTTCTATTGATAGGGATGATCCTCAATGGACTGTTGAACTTTATGATAGATATACTTCAGTTGTTGATGCTTTCCATAACTATACTAATATTCTTGGATTTTTTGCTGGTAATGAAGTCACTAATAACAGTACTAATACTGATGCTTCTCCTTTCGTTAAAGCTGCAGTCCGTGATGTGAAGGCCTATATTAAAGCTCAGGGTTACCGATCTATTCCTGTTGGTTATTCCAGTAATGATGATGCTGATACTCGTTTACCAATGGCTGAATACTTTACTTGTGGTGATGAGGATGATCGTGCTGATTTCTATGGCATTAATATGTATGAATGGTGTGGCGATGCTAATTATATTACATCTGGTTATGAAGCTCGTACTGAGGAATTCTCTGGTCTTAATGTTCCTCTTATCTTCTCAGAATATGGATGTAATGCTGTTCAACCAAGAGAATTCCTTGAAGTTGGTTCTCTTTATTCTAGTAATATGACTGGTGTTTGGTCTGGTGGTATTGTTTATATGTATTTCCAAGAAACTAATGATTATGGTTTAGTTACTATTGAATCAGATGGTGATGTTTCAACTTTAGTTGATTTCAGTTACTTATCAAAAGAATTAGCAAGCGTAACTCCAACAGTTGCCAACACTGCTTCATTTTCTGCCAACACTACTATAGTTGCTTGTCCTGCTTCTACTGGTGATGATTGGAAAGCAAATGCCAGTAATTTGCCGCCAACTCCTAATGAAGCTATTTGTGAATGTGCTTCTAAAGCTGCTGCTTGTGTTGTTGACTCATCTGTTGATGAAACTGATTATAGTGATCTTTTCAGTTATCTCTGTGGTGTAGTCAATTGTGATGGTATTAGTGGTAATGGTACAACAGGTGAATATGGTGCTTTTTCATTCTGTGATGCTGAAGCTCAACTTAATTTCATTTTAAATTTATATTATAATGACCAAGATCAAGATTCATCTGCATGTGATTTCAGCGGTTCTGCTTCAATTAATGAATCTGCTGCTACTGCTAGTTCTTGTGTAGCAGTTTTGTCACAGGCTGGAACTGTTGGTACTGGTTCTGTTAGTGCTTCAATCACTGGTAGTTCTTCTGGTAGTAGTAGTAGTAGTAGTAGTAGTAGTAGTAGCAGTAGTAGTAGCAGTAGCAGTACAAGTTCTTCTAAGAGTGGTGCTTCTTCACTTAATGGTGGACTTCAATTTGCTACTGGTATATTTGCTGTTGTTGTTGTTGTTATGGGTATAGTTATTTAAACAAGAAACCATCGTCATCAATGTCATATTACATTTTTTAAAATCTTTTTGTTTCTTCTTGTGATTATTATCATTGTTATTATATAAAAATGCCTATATAAATAATACAAAAAATTTGTTAATCATATGAGCGACTGCTGACCATGTTCTGTAGGAATCTAGGGATATCAATTGTTCCCGGGTACAGCACTTATTTTCAATTCCCGTGCCGGGTAGAGGTTAGATCTAAGCTGTTTCATCCAAGCTCTGAAAGCATCGATCATGATAATTAAGAGTAATATTTCTCTTATGCTATATAAAATCGTTATGTCTATCATGAAAATGCAAATCTATTTTGTTTTTCTAAGCTTTGGTAGTAATCATGAAAATCTCATTCAGACTCTTTTCATCAGCAACTGAAGCTCGTTTCTGTGCTATCCATCGGGCCCTAGTTGCCTGTCTACCTCGTAAAATAGGAGCAGGTGAAGGAGATGGTGATGACTGTTTCTCCTCCTTAATGCTATTATCTTTGTCAGATGATTTCTTTGATTTTTCTTTCTTATTTTTATCTTCAGATTTTGATTTTGATTTTGATTTTGATATTGACTTTGATTTTGAATCAGATTTGTCCTTGCCAGATTTCGATATTGGCCTTTCCTTTTTTTCCTTTCTATCAGATCTAGATCTAGATTTTTCTTTTTCCTTCTTTTCCTTCTTTTCCTTCTTTTCTTTCTTTTCCTTCTTTTCCTTCTTCTCCTTTTTCTCATTCTTCTCCTCCTTCTCCTCCTTCTCCTCCTTCTCCTCCTTCTCCTTTTTACCCTTCTTATGAGGAACTAACACTTCTTCCTCCTCAACTGCCGAACTGTCCTCTTGTTCCAATGCTCGATGCTTTCTCTTATCATGCTTCTTTAACTCTTCTACGGTACCCTCTAATACTCCACCATAAATAAAAACCATCCCAAAACGGGAATTTTCAGTCACTAACCTTTGTCGTTGATTGTGAATCTGAGTATCAATATCATCTTGAGATTTCCCATTAAGTCGACCAAGTAATCTTTGAAACATATCTAACCCAGTTGTAATTTCTCCATCTAATCCTCTGATTCCATCCTTTGTACTAGTTTTCTTTCCCAGCCCAGTATTATCTGTCCTTATAGCTACTTTGACATGACTAGTTATTGCTTCTCTACCACTACTACCAGTTCCAAGTCCTTTACCGGGTGCCCAGCCAAATTTCTCAAGATGTTTATGACCAAATCGTGAGGTATCATTTGACCACGCAGTATTACGTGGGTCCAAGCCAATCTTGACTTTAGTCTTAACTCCTGCGAGACCCATCTTTTCAGATAATAATATCAGAAATCAAACTTTAAACTAATAGAGCAAGATAACATAAATAAACCGAGTCAAGAGGTTAACAAAATGAAAATGGGGTCCGGCATGGCTGGCCAGCTTGAAAAACAAAAAAAAAAAACAAAAAAAAAAAAAATAATGGCTTATCTCAAACCTAACCCAAATACAAGCCGCACTTGTAGATAATTAATTAATTAATCTCGACTCAGACTCTCATCTCGACTCAGACTCTCATCTCGACTCAGACTCTCATCTCGACTCAGACTCTCACTGTACCTTGTGTCGGTCGGCTCAGGATACCCTGGACCACCTATATTTGGCTTGCTCTATCACTCACACCCTTCTTCTCAATACTCTGGGCTGGCCGTATGACTGGCCCCTGGAATGGAACTATCTGTACTATTACTGCTTCTCCAAGGGGATCAATCATCTAAAATTCGCCCGCTTTGTCCAGGCTATCCATGAACTTAGTCACGCCTATCGGTACCACATCGTTTTCTCAACTCCGCGCATTGAGCTCCCCATCATGCTCCGCTTTGTCCAGGCCACTATCTCCGGCCTGCATGAGCATTATCTTAAATTCCATTGTAGGCTTCGCGATGTTCCCTAACATTCAGTTTAGCCTAGTTCGGGGCTAGGCCATGTGGCTGGGGATCCGCTGGGTCCTCGTTTTATTGTTTTGGGAGTTTTTATCCTTCGGGGTTTCTCCTGTTTTGTTGCCTGGTATTAGTTAAGTTATCTGATTGTCGATTCAATGGGGTTGCATAAAGTGCCTACGATTGGTCGTTGGGACATAAAGATTAATTATTTTTGTTTACGTAATCATATATATGGAATAATATACAGTGAAGAAAAAAAAAAAAAAAAAAAAAAAAATTAATTGTAACCTGTTAAGGGCCGGATCTAGAGATCAGCCCCAGACCCGTGTTGGAACTTGGAATATATAAAATAGTTCAGGGTTTATAATATAATAATAATTATGCAAATAATATACTAGAGCTGTTTAGCAACTCCCAAAAACACTAACACTAAAATCAAAATTCTTTTTTTTCTGCGTAAGGATATGCAAGCTAATGTTTTTAACTTAGCTGATTAGCAGCTTTCAAACACATTATATATAACACTAAATTCGTGCACGTGCTGAGCCAATATATATGAGTCACGTGGTTTCTCGCGTCTCATCATCAACCTCCTGATCTGACAGAAAACGGCGACAAACAAGGTCGCCAGATTCAGTCACAGATCCGGCCGGTAGATCGATCCCCATTTAACAGGAGGCTAGTAATTTCGGGAGGGACTGACTGTTCCCATAGGATTAAAAGGTATATCATCATCAGAAGGAACAGTACGACTTCTCTTGCTACTAACTTTGGAACGTGGCGGAGGCATCAGCGTTGTACACTCTTCAATCAACCAAGAGAAAAGCACAGGCGCGAGCTTGAAATTGAGAAGTCGAATATTCCAACAATTTAGCGACCCTCCCCTTGGCCCCTCCCTCCTCCTACACGCGTTATGGTGATTTACGTTCGAAAATATTGATACCTCGTTGAAAGCGATCTGTCAATTATATTCTTAAATTGATCTATGTTAAGGTTAATGTCAAAAAAATTTTGACACAGATTAGAGTCAAAATTTCATCAACACTAAATTGAAAAAACAATTGTTGGACCTAACCCCACCCTAACCCCACCCTAACCCTGAAAATGATTTTAGTGTTAGTGTTTTTGGGAGTTGCTAAATCGCTCTAGTAGAGCTGTTAGTGTAAAAAAAAATCGGTCACACCAACGAAAAACACTATTTTCAACCTCGTCTTAGCAATAAATTGTTCTGACACTCCTAA
Source organism: Sugiyamaella castrensis (assembly GCA_030583505.1). Lineage (NCBI taxonomy): Eukaryota > Fungi > Ascomycota > Dipodascomycetes > Dipodascales > Trichomonascaceae > Sugiyamaella > Sugiyamaella castrensis. The sequence continues at coordinate 19,015 of JAJMIF010000069.1, forward strand.
CGAGCAAGACAAAATATTACAAGTTTTCTAAAAATATGACTAAATCGCGTCTGCTCATCTAGCTCGTCCTCGTTAATTTATAAATTATTTCATCTACAATCTAGCTAATTCGGCGGTTCCATGGTCTTTGATTATTATCGGTTTATTGATGACTTCCCTTCCGTCTGAGAGAAGGAAGAGGACAGAGAAGAGGGGCACTAGGGACGTCGATGAAATGTCGTCGCGAAATTTCGAGCTATCGGTAAAACTCACGTGCAACCACTCCATCACATGATTTCATTTATGTTGGGCCTGGCCGGAGTTGCTAAACCGTTATGAAAACATTATTCTGCAAACACAAAAAAAAAAGAAAATATGAATTTAGTGTAGTGTTTTTCGGAGTTGCTAAAATCGCTCTACTGTAATAATCAAATAACTAACAAGAATTAAAATATATCTAAATATAAGATATGAGAAAGAGAATCAGAATCAGAATGAAGAAAAGGAACAACCCTCCTCCTTTTATATTCTTTCTCTTTATTGAGTCTAGATCATTAATATGCGGCGTATGCGGCTTTAGAGTTTTCTGTCGATGTATGCTCACTTCCAACAAGTTAGCAACCGTTCAAATAAACCATCAACATCAGATTTTATGACAACAGGACACCAAGGACATAGGGACATAATAAAAAACAATGTTGATACCTGTTTAAATTGATAGCTTGTTATTCTTCTTGTCATACAACACAGCTACAGCTACTGCCTTGTACGCTCGAACCAGGTTTGACTGCCTTTACCGGCTAGGAGTACGTACGTACGTACGTACGTCTAGAGGGATGGGGCTGGGAGATATGCCTCTGGCGGTTGGATGATGCTCCGACTAGATCGGGTTCTGGACCTCTAGGGGTCTGGGTCTAAGCCCCAGCCGCTGGAGGCATGGGGCTGGGAGATATGCCTCTGGCGGCTGGATGATGCTCCGATTAGATCGGGTTCTGAACCTTTAGGGGGTCTGAGGGGATCTGGGGGTAAGACCCGTTCTGCTGGAGTGCCTCCGGCTCAGGTTCTAAACCTCTCCAGTATGGAGAGACCGTAGCTAAGGTACATACACAAGAGAGATTTTATATATCTAGTTTAATTTATTATTAATAAACAAATTAGTATATATATTACAGCCTTATTTTCATTTCTTTTCTTTTCCTGATATTTTTATTTTTTTATCGTACTATATATTATTAAGTCTATCTCACTTTATTGAAAGCTCTTTTCAACAATCTGTTGATAATCTACAGGCAATTTGCGGAATAATTCGATAACCTTTATCTGAGGAAGTTGACTCAAAAGATGCTTGGTTGTTTGAATAACCCTTTCTAATGTTTTTCCTTTAATAGACGCTAAAACAATAGCTTGAGCAACACTATCAAAAACTTTATCAATCTGATTTATCACAGCTGGATGATTCTGTTCGATTAAATCACTTAAAAATAGATATGCATAGGGTGCTGCTTCATCATCAGTAACAATAGGTAAAGTCTTGATCCATTCAGCAATCGCTTGTTCTAAATTAGCAGCTCCTAAAAGTTGTCCATGCTTACGAAGAATCTTGGCAATAGCAGCAGACACATTTTCAGTAGCATTGATATTAGCCTCACTTCGAGCATCAGGAACATTAGAAACTTGAAATAATGTTTCTAAGGTACCAACAGTAGGCTGGGTATAATTATCACCACCGTACTGAGCAGCAACTCCAATACCATAGGCAGCAGCTTGACGAATACTAGCATCACTGTCAACAAGACCTTCAACTAATTTTCCAACGAAAATATCTTTGTATTTCCAAGAATCAGGACCAGTGAATTCAATGAGGTCATCAATCACACACAAGGCCCATTGACGACATTCAGAATTACTACTATTAAGGAAAGTAGAAATAACTGGCAAAAGTTGTTCAAAAGCTGGGTAGAAAGCTTGTTTAGACGCTTTGAATACTGAATGAATTACCTTATTTATCTCACCAATCAGATCTTCATCAGCTTCCTCAGCATCACCTTCTTCAACACCTTCAGTATAACCATCATCTTCCCCTTCACCACTACTACGTGATTTAACTCGTTCTATATAATCCTTCAAACTAATATTTATAGCCTCAACCAAGTCCTGCATATCGGCAGGACTCAGTGCACCATTACCAATCATTTCTACAGATTGATTTATACTTGAATAAAACCCAGTTAAAGTTTCAACCATTGAATCAATCTTTAACACTTCAAGTATCTTCTTAAGCATAGGAACCCATAATTCCAAAACTGATGGATCTTGTTTTGCTCGGGCATCATCTCCACCATTAACTCGAGCAGCTGCCTTTTGTGCACAAGTTAATAAATGTGGAACTGCTTGAGAGGCGGCATATCGAACTCCGTCATGATAAAAGAAATTCAAACTTGGAACAATGATGTCATCTACAATTTCTTTGATATAAGGAGCAAAATCAGCCTGTAATTCAGCAGCATATACAGTTATTAATTCAATAGCATTAGATTTTTCTTCCAATAAACTAGTATGAATACCAATATATTTTCCTTGAATGGGAATAATCTCCCAACCTTCTTGCTGTTCTAAGTTCTCGACCTCTTCTTCATTATCAAACAATTGAAGATCGGGCTTATGTTTAGCAGCAGCTAATAATGGTGGCATGACTCCTGGTAAGTATGGTAAGAAATCAGTTCCCAAAATTCGACATAATCTACCCCAAGCATGCACTAAATATGATTGACATGGATCATCATCATCAGTACAAGTTGCTTGAATACCAGCAAATATCGAAACCATTTCCTGACATTGAGGTGCAAATTTCTCCTTTCCAACTGCAAGTGCAATCAAAGTAGCACATTCAATTGATTTTGCCTTCAGTAATCGATATTCTTTACCGGTATCAGTTTTCATGACATTAAATAATAAAGACATTAATGTATCATAATATTTGACAAATTTATCCTCAGCTGCATCAGCTATAATAGCAATAGTAGTAAGAACTTGTTCTTGAACATATCTCTTAGGACTTTGTAATAGAACTAATAAACCAGTTAATAAACTATCCAAATAAGGATCGAGAATTTCTTTAGTGGCACATTCAGAAAAATTGACTAGAGCAGCAGCAGCATGGGCCTGAACACGTGGAGTATGAGAACCTTGTAACATTGAAATTAAAGCAGGTAGAACTCGAGAAGCAAAATGATTTTGAATATAATCAGAGAAATCAGTTGACATTTGGCCCAAAGCATTACAAGTTGCCCATTGAACACGACAATGAGGATCATTCAAACATGGTATAACCATATCCAAGATTTTATCCAATTCTACCATCATCACATCTCTGCAACCTTCAGCTACATTCGAAATAGCCATAAGTGCGGCGTGTCTATCTCTCCATTGATCAGAGCCAATCATATTAGGTAACCAATGAAATAATGGGGGAAGCATAACTTTACCGCCCAATTTAAGAGCTAATCGATCTAAACTTTGTTTAGCAGCAGAATATGCCTCATCAGCATCTTCTGAATTGACTACATCATCCTCGTTATTCCATTCAGCAGCATCGTCATCATCTTCACCAATTTCAGTCATCATAGACAAACATTGCAATATCATTTGATCGGCATAAGTTGGTTCTTTTTTACACATATTTGGAGCTTCATCAGCAAAAGTGGTTGTCAATTCTAAAGCCGAAAGTCTAGCATTAAGTTCCATATCTTTATCCTTAGCAACGTCAATACAGAAATCCAGTACAATTTTGAAGACAGGTTTGAACATTTTAGGAGCTAATCCTGCCAATTCGATTAAGGATTCCAAAACAAGAGCCAATTCATCACCTTTATATTCAACTCTGAGTGGAGTCAAAACATTAAGTAAATCGGGTAATAAAGCGTGTAAAGATCTCCAAGTTGATTTAGATAACCCTTGGAAAAAAGCTGTGAAGGCAGTAACCGTAGAAATACGAACTTTTTCAGATTCATCGGCAAACCCAGCAGCGAAAACTGGAATAACAGAATCGATTAAATTTTCACCAATTAGATCAGGTACAGCAGCGAAAATTCTAAATGCTGACTCTCTCACTTGTGGATTTGAATTTTTACTAGCCTGAAACAAGGTACCAAGAAGTTCTGGCCAATTACCTGTTAAAAGTCAGTAACTCATTCGGACAAGAAAGATACGCGCATAGGCGCCCAGTGGCGCCCAGTGGCGCCCAGTGCTCAGTCTCGCTGGAGTTGCTACTTACCTGCTTTAAGTCCCGGCCGAGCAATCTCAGCAATTGCATCTGAGACTTTGTGACGAACATCAGCTGGTTGTTCAGAGATAAACCCTTGAAGAAGTACATTTTTGATCTGGCTAAGAACGGGATCAGAAATAGTATCAATTATCCTCGAAATGACATCTCCTTCAGGAAGTTTTAGACTAATTCTTCTAAATAAAACTGCAGCAAAAGATCGGAGCTTTAAAAAGTTAGTAATACAGTAACAACAAGTACGAGTGGAGTCAACTTACCGTAGAGGGTTCACCAGCAACAGATTGTTCAGCAAGACCTAACAATAACATCTCTTGTCTTTCACGACCGCCAGAAATCCATTCTTCATTTAGACTTGTTTCAGCTTGAGTACGTAATTGATTGTCAGCAGAAGCAAGACTAGAAAGAAGTTGATGAAGAGCAGCAGTAACTTCAGGAGGTAAACTTGACATGATATTCGTTTAGATTAGATTCAAGGTGATGGTGAAGATAGAAAATCACCCGACTATATCAAACTAACGACAAAGAAAAAAAAAACAAAGAAGCAAAAAGAGACTACTAGAACAAAATACCAATTAAGAAAGAATAAAAACAATAAAAACAATAAAAGATCTTTTTGGACTCTCTTTTTTATTCTCCTCGCTCCAATCTGATCAAGTAATAGACGCAATCCAAATAGATATTTAAGTCTTCTTCTCCAGTTTGTCGTTTCCCAAAAAAAAAATTCATAAACCTTGGTTTTTCGCTCACAATCCACCACAACAATACTAACTGCTTTCACCTTCTTTTTGGTGACAATAAGGCAAGAAGGAGGAGGGAAGGAGCCGTGGATGAAAGAAAGAATAAAAAAATTTCAAGTTTGTTTTCTTCTATTGAAATAAAAAATTTGAAAAAAAAAAAAAATTATTTGTAAATATAAAGCCAACTTAGAGATGCACACAGATATGTACCCGAACAAAAAATAATTACGGCATATGTACGTAGACTAGCAGTTAGTTAGAGGCTTTAACTAAGTACTAAAAGCTAACTCCTACTACTCTCTCTAACTACTACTCTCTCTACCTAGTACATGTTTTTATTATTATATTGTCAAATATATTAGAATGCTATTACTAGTAGTTACTACTCAATTTATATATTACCTACTATTCTATATAACTACCGGCTGGGTCTATATACTATATAACCTTAGGATTCGGTTGTTGTCGTGAAAAATTTGGCATTAAGACAGGCAGTTGGAGGAAGTAAGTTACAGAACCCCGTTAGTAGCGTATAACTAGCTTATGACTAAGCATTACTATTAACGATGACCAAGACTTCTGTACATCCCACTAAATTCTTCCTCCCAACTGTATGGTGGTATGATGGTGGTTAACGGACGATTTGAAATGAACTTAACTGTTAGTTACAATTCGCTTCTGTAGGGGGTAAATTTTTTATTGAGACGCATAAAAATAGAGAAAAAAATTATAGACCAACCGAGTCGAACCGACCGACTCCGAGCTACGGCCTCGCTACGGCCTCGCTACTTGACCAGGCCATGATAATTAACGTCACGGTAATTTTTTTAATTAGAGATCGGGACTTAATATATGTAAGTTGGTAGGGACCGAGCAGATCGCGTGTGCAGTTCCGGCTGGCATGTTTTTTTTTTACCCGGTAGCTTATGTGCATCGCTAATGTGCATCGATACTACATTCTTATAAGAAACCTTTAACAGAATAAATATATAGATAGCAAGATTTCAAATCTTCATTTCCCATGAGTCCTACTTCGAATTCTCTAGTTTTACTTCAGAAATTACATTTTTCAGATATTTAACACGAAATTTGCTTTTTAATGGAAAAATATCTGTTCTACAAAGGGATAAAATATCCGTATCAAATAAAACAGAGGGGTAGGGAATTTATCCATTTAAAAGAATATGTCAGTTGAATTTATCCATTTAAAGAATATGTCGGTTGAATTTATCCATTTAAAAGAATATGTCAGTTGAAATTTGAATGCTTGAAGAGTTGTACAGTAGTTTTACCTTCATCCAAATATATCAACAATGACAGCTGCAAATCTTCTTAGAGAATTCGTCTTTTCTGAGACTTTGAACCTGGGTATGAATGACAGTATGAATGACACCTTGCTTAGCTCGGTCTACCTCCAGCGGTTGTGGCGCTACGAGCACATATTGATCTCACAGATCTCTTCTGTTTGACGCGTTTCACGTAGATTCGAGCGAATTCAGCCTGGACCACCAACTAACATCCACTCAGACTCTCTGGCCAAATCAGTAACCCTTTTAGGAACAATAAATGGTCAGTCAGCTATTGTCACTATTGAGAAACTACCTTTTAATATTTCTCAATTTAAAGGTGATTTGAGTTTTCTAGATGAGATCAAAAATCTTGATCAAAATGATATTTATTCTTGGAACGTTGTGACCCTAATCCAAAACATTGATGATAACCCAGCCGCTAAGGTCAATTTGATTTATCCTGCTACTGAAACTCATATCAATAAGCTTAGAAAGCAGGAAAGGCGTGTTGTAAGGGAAACCCCTGAAATGTATAAACAGATAGTTGTACCATATATTGAGTCAATGAAAGGTGATAGAGTCAAATGGGTTGACAATATTTTACATCGTGGAGCCGAAGCTGATAGAGTCGTCTTCAGAGATGATCATCCAATTGATGGGTTTGTTTTATTACCAAATATGTAAGTTGAACCATACTTCGATGCTAGATGTCAGACTAACTATCTAGGAAATGGGATCGGAAAACTATGAATGTTCTCTATTTAATGGCTATTGTAATGAGATCAGATCTTTCATCTATTCGAGATCTCAATGGGTCGCATTTACATTTTCTGAAAAACATTCGACAACATATTTTGAATGCAGTTGAAAAGAATTATGGTGTTAAAGCAAACCAGCTTAAGCTGTATTTCCATTGTAAGTTACTAAGTTCTAGATACCGGCCCAATTTGTTGACGCCGAGTGCTACCCCCTAGTCTACCTAGCTTTCGATATGGTAGTGACGGAACGCGAGCGAAGCTATCCCATGGGGCTGGGGCTTTGTTGACGTGGAATGAGGCTCCCGACTCGGGCGGCTAAGTAGTGACAGACCGAGCGAAGCTATCCCAGGGATCTGGATGGCGAGAGTGTGATTGTTTTTACCTCCGGCGGACTGGGGGGCCTCCCCACCCAATACGATTTACTAATATTCACTTCTAACTTTAGATCAACCATCTTATTATCATATGCATATCCACGTTGCCCATGTGGCTCTAGAGCAGTTTGATTTTGGACGCTCTGTGTTACTCGATAATGTTATTGACCAGTTGGAAGCACTTGGCTCTCAAGGATATTCTAAATCCACTTTAACATATTTCATTGGTATGGATCATGATTTATGGAAAAATGGATTCAGCAAGTTAGATTAGTACTTTAAATGAATGATGGTACCAAAAGATCTAAATTCGTGAAACAACTTATATGTGGGGAGAAGGCGCTGAAAGTCTCAAATCTATGGGTAAGGGAAACTATAATGCAGGTTTGAGCTGCATCTAGCTGCAGGGTTAACACATTAATTAACTTAACGTTAACCGCTAACTTAATCTACAGATCCGCAGCATATTGAGAGATGAACGTGCACTTTGCATGAAACGAGAAAGGCGAGCAACACCCATTATGCTATATACAATATTAGTAAGAAGTTATATCGGTTGGGTATCACGGGTATCTCATGGTCAGCTAGACTATCCAGTCATAATAATCTATCAACCAATAGTGGACAAAAGCCTGGCTTTTGATGTATTATAGTTCATCCAGAATTGATAGAGATTAATTCTATTGTGAAAACTACTAAACAAATATTCCAAACTGATCACCCAAAAAAAAGGACAACAAGCGATTTAGAACGAAGCAAGAGCGGACCTGGACGATACCAGCCTCCGGAAGTAATAGGGCTATTGAGGACAATATAAACAAATAATCGAGAGTTAGTGAAGGTACTGCTGCCACCATAATATATTAGATTTTCCTGAATACCTCGTTATTAACATCGTTCTATTTATTTAGTTACGTAATACTGTATGGCCATTACATCCAGTGCACCCTTATTTTAATCCCATCTGTGACCCCTTACTTACTGTTAAGCCACTTATATTTTCTTGCCTGCATGTAGCACGTATAAGTCGGTAAATAACATATTTTTCCAGTCGAGAAGCCGCGCTTTGATCGGCAGTCCTAACTATTTCCAAACTAAAAACGTGCCTGAACGCCTGAACGAACTTCTTGGTGTCAACCAGAACTTATTTGGAGTCGATAAAACTGATTTTCATTTTTTCATCTTTTTAAATTTTTTTTAACTAATTCAAGTAGAGCAAGTTTTGATATTTATTGAATGAATTTTGTTTCGATCTTGTCTAATATTCCAGTGCAATGAGATTTGCTGCGTAAGTATTTATATTTGTTGTTTGAATTTATCGCTTGTTGCAAAGCAATAATCGTGTTACTCATTAGTTCAGTTGCTAACGTGGGCTTTTAGTCATTTGAGCGATGCTCTGGTATGTATAGTTACGTTACAGAAACTCTATAACTAGATTTACTGGAATGTTGATAGAAACTACTGGTTCCGGCCTATCTTCCTCCTGGCGGACTATGCTGCGAGGCTCTGGCTCTCACTGGGTTCTCGGGAGCCTAGATACGCCTGACCGCCTCTCAAAATATACGAGTGGATCTTGTCATCTCGAGAATAGTAACAGTTAACAGCCAAACACCGTTCTCTTGTTCTCGTTGTTTTCCCCCTATATTTGAAAATAATACGGATTAGTTTACTGACCTTTTTATCTCTAGGTTCCAGAGTGGAGAGAACAATATTTCGACTATAAAGCAGGCAAAAAAAAACTAAAGAAACTTTCCCCAAGTTCAAGGATATCGGCTGCTGGAATACCTGGTGGTTTATTTCCGTTCGAAAGAACTACTAGTCCTCCTCCTCATGCTGAAACTACAGGTGCTCCAGTTTCTACTACATCTCCTCACCCATTAAATGCTACAGAATTTCTCCGTCAACAACAACATAATAATAATGTCACTTCATCGTTACCGACACCTACTGAAAGGGTCATTCCTAAATCAACTTCGGATGCTCAACGATACGCTCTAAACTTTGCAGGAGGTATTGCCGTTAGTCGTGCTAGAGATGGGAGTGGTAGCTCAAAATTACCTGGTGCTGAAGTTGCTCAATTTAGTAGCTCTTTACCTTATCGAGCACCGATAGAAGGGTTGCCTACGAGATTTGCAGATTTCGATTTTGGGTCTCCTAATAATGCTGGATTGAAACTGCCTCCTCCTGCAATTCAAGAAACTGGTATCCAACCTACAGCTGATATATCTACTGCTCCAGATTTCTCTCCTTTACCCACAGCGGCGAACACTGCTGGAGATGTTGGCTCAGTGAATAGTAGTAATAGTCATCATTTCGATCACAACGAAAATGGTAATGGCGGTGACAAAGTTATAAACGATAAATCTCCTTTGCTAGATCACACAATAAATGGTGAGACTGATAAAGCTAAGAGGGTCTCCTATACTGGAGGTGTCTTTGATGAAAGAAATGCTGGAAGGGCAGCAGCAGGAGGAGTAGCAGCTAAATCAACATCTAATGTTAGAAATTTAATAGGTCGACTCAATCAATCACCCCTTCGAAAGCGACTATCTTTAACACCAGGGGGGCCTAATGAAGAAGTCCAGATGGATTTGCTTCTCGAATCTGCTCAACGAGATTTCATTGAATGGGTTGATAGTGAGGTTGAAAAAATCGAGAAATTCTATTGTGAGAAAGAACATGAAGCAATAGAGAAATATCTCATTTTACAAGACCAATTAATTCAATACCAAAATCATAAGAGTGATTCTAGAGAAGCAGTATCCAAAGGTGAAGGTATTAACAAAACTGCTTTAACAGCTCGGGAAGCCTTTCTTAGAGAATTCGATTTACCAACTCTTCCATCTCGTCTGAAATGGAATCGTAAGGCTAAGGAAGCACATTACGATAATGATAATGGTATCGCTAATGGTACCAGTCGTGACTTTTCTCAAAGGCCTGACCAAGTTGTGCCATACTCTGTAGCCCGTGCACAGTTGAAAATTGCATTAAAGGAGTATTATCGCTCCTTAGAACTCCTCAAAGATTATAAAACTCTTAATATCACGGCTGTTCGAAAGATGATGAAGAAATTTGATAAAACGACTAATTGCAATGCATCACCTGCTTACTCTGAAAAGGTTAAGAAGTATAACTTCTATAAAAGTGACGTCCTTGATAGTTTGATTCCTAATACAGAGGCACTATACGCATATTATTTCGAGTATAGTAACCACAAGAGAGCAGTTGAAAAGCTTCGTGCTAGTGATTTCCCTATTTTACATTATGGTGCTATGTTCAGGACTGGTATATTTTTAGGATTGGCTGTACCGTTATTTGTTGATGGTCTGGTGTCCGGAATAATACATATTCATGATCCACGATACGAAGATACTACGTTTCTTTTCCAAATCTGGGGTGGGTTCTTTATCGTCAATCTAATTTTATGCCTGTTCATGCTTAACTTATTCACATGGGCAATATTTAGGATCAATTATCCTTTCATTTTTGAATTTGGTCGGAAACATTTCTTGGATTATAGGCAATATGGTGAATTACCTGCCTTCATGCTATTCCTTTTATCATTATTTGGTTGGTTTACATTTAGAGATTTTTGGTACGAATCATTTCCTGGTAGATATTTCCCACCAATTTATCTTGGCATTGCCGTTGGTACGTTATTTTGTCCATTACCGATATTGCATCGAAGAGCACGCAAGTGGTTAATTGTCGCATTGTGGAGATTGTTACTGTCGGGATTATATCCTGTGGAATTTCGCGATTTCTTTCTGGGCGATATCTTTTGCAGTTTAAACTATTCTCTCTCTAATGTTTCGTTTTTCTTCTGTCTTTACGCTACTCACTGGCAATTAATGGGCTCATCAGTGAGCTGCACTTCGACCCATTCTCGTTTGTTGGGCTTTTTGAATTGTTTACCAGGAATCTGGCGATTACTACAATGTTTCAGACGTTATGGCGATACGGGAGATCTGTTCCCACACCTTGCGAATGCCGGCAAGTATTCATGCCAGATACTATATAATATGTTTTTAAGTATGGCACGAATTGATCATTCTTCGGTGCCTCTACATGCTTTATTTGTTCTCTTTGCAGCATTCAACGCCATATATAGTTCGGTCTGGGATGTATTTATGGACTTTTCTTTAGGCCAACCAGACTCCAAGCATAGATTTCTGCGAAACGAGCTTGCATTCGATTCTAAATGGCCATACTATACTGTGATGATTGTGGATCCTTTGTTAAGGTTCAATTGGGTCTTATATGCTGCGTTCTGGAGTCAAATCGAGCAATCGGCTAAGATTAGTTTTATCGTGGCCCTGATTGAGATACTACGTCGGTTTCTCTGGGCCTTTTTCCGTGTTGAAAATGAACATTGTTCTAATGTCCTTCGTTTCAGGGCTTCAAGGGACTTAGCGCTTCCCTATGCAGAGCCGGTACGATCTCAACCACCTAGTCGTGATTATGGTAGGGCCACTCCGGCAGACGAAACTGAAGATCCTGCTGTTACTACTGGCGTTGATATCGAAGCTCAAAGGACTCTCTCACCTGTACGTCGTCGGTTTTCGGTGGACGACCCGTCCGATTTACCTTCTGGTATCATAGCTCATAGAAGGGCAACTTTTGCCGAAGTTGCGACTCCTGTAATTTCCGCTGTAAGTTTGGCCATGAAATCTGCCCACATTAGAGATTTTGAAAGGAGACGTCCTGACCAACAAGCCAGCCACGATGAGGAAGATGATGAAGAAGATGAAGAAGAGGATGATGATGATGAAAGTATTAACGAAGGTTCACCTGGAAATCACCGTGAACATTTGCCATCACCGCCATCCTCTGGTCGAACGGATTCTAGCAAGGATTAATTAGATATTTTTGTCTTATATATATGATTATTATTACAGTATTATTATTATTATTTTTTTTGTCTGATCTATATAATATAAACGGATTCAACAAAAAAATGATATCTGATTGAGAGTCAGAGAGCTTTCGTCACGCTCAGGAGATGTCTAGCTCAGCTAGACGTATGATTTGCTAGAGGTATGAGACTTCTATTCCTCCCGGCTCCTATGAGGTTCCAAACGTACTAACCCGCTTTGCTCGAAGTCAGCTTCTGCCGAAGAGGTTCAGAATAGCACCCGCAAAGAACTTTGTTTTTATTTTTATTTGCAAGTTTTTTGCTCTATCTATCACAAGCTAGTCACCAGATATTCTCCAACTAGAAATATATGCATATATATGTCAAATTATTCCTTGTTAATGTAGTGTTGAAAAAAATCTCTCATATAAAACGCAGACTTCTTATAATATCGCTTCATATTACTGAAATCAACATATTGTAATCCAAATCGAGTGTCGACACCCTGTCTCCATTCTATATTATCATACATACTCCAAGCAATTATACCCGTCAAATTAACCCGGTCCTCATGTATAAGTTTCAAAGCTTGATGAAGATAATCATGGAAATAATTCACTCTGGCATCATCGTATCTTGCTTGTTCGATTGACATATCAGATTCTTTCCAAACACTAAATCCGAATTCAGGAATAATATAATCCTTCGGTTTAAAATATTTCCAAGACCAGACTATACCTTGTCTGAAAAAACTGGGGGTATGATATAACCAACTAGAGACACCTGGATCAGCTCTGTTTCCAATCATCCAATCTCCAGGAAGAGTGAACACCTCATCTGAGCATTCTGGCCAAGATTCAGATGTTCGGTTATTTATACAAACGTCATATCCTTCCTCTGGTGCTTGCACTGGATGACCGGTATAACCATCCCAAGCATAAAAATCCGTCGAATTCAAAATAAGTTTCTTTTCTTCATCAGTGAAATGAGGAAGAACTCCCTGTAAAGAATTCCTCATAGATTCTGGGTAATCACCATTAATATACACCGGGTTTCCAAACCAACCAGCGGAAAACTCCAACGATCTTTCTGAAGCCAACACATCCTCTGGACTAAGTGAATAAGCAGGAGTGTAATCCCAAGAATTAGCAAACGATATACGACCCTTCCCATACTTGGGCTCGATCTCAGTTCTATAAATTTGAACTGCTCTAGCATGGGCAAGAAGCGCATTATGCCCGCACATATATCTTCTTTGGGTACTGTTATATCCAAATGTTGGGAAAACTTTATCAGGGACTCCTTCTTCTGGCCAATCTGCATAATCATGACAAAAAACCTGAGGCTCATTTAATGTCAACCATAGTTTTACCCCTCTTGGTGCTAATGCTTCGAAAATAGTACGGGAATAGGTACAGAAATCATCAACTACCTTTCTATCGAGCCATCCACCATATGAAACTTGCAAAGCTTGTGGAATATCCCAATGATACAGAGTAACCATTGGCTGAATTCCGTTTTCTATCAGGTAGTCAATTTCATCGATATAATGTTGAAGACCGGCTTGATTTATCGTACCATTTCCAAACGGGAAGATTCTTGACCATGAAATAGTTAAAGAATAGTACGGAACTCCTAGTGCTTTCAATCTTTGAGTATCCTGCTTATAAAGGTAATAATGGTTATTTGCAATATCGAGAGTCCCATTATCTTTGATGAATCCCGGAACTTTATGCGCCACAGTATCCCAAATGGAAGGGCCCCTTCCGTCAGTATTTACTGCTCCTTCAACTTGGCCAGCACTAGTTCCCCATCCCCAGATGAAGTCCTTAGGGAATCGGTATTGGCAATGAAACGGTTTCATATTGGGAGGGGGTGCTAATTCCTCTTTTGCAACAGCTGTAGGTTCTACAACTTTTGTTATCGAACCTGTTTTAATTTTCATTCCTTCCCAGAGCCGGGAAACTCCAACATCATAATAATGATTGTCATAGTTATCATTGTAATGAGGAAGAGTAGGAGCTGGAGTATGAGCTGGAGTAGGAGCTGGAGCTGGAGTTGAAGTAGTGGCCTTTTCTATTATATTTGTGAAGTTTTGGAAACTTTTTCTCAGGCTTTGCGAGCGGCCTGGGTCTATCAGCAAGAAAAGAGTAATGAGGGTATTTAATAATAGTGAGTCAATTAATATCATTCTGGATCACAAACTAAGAGTAAGATATACGAATTTCAAAAAAAAAAAAATCTCGGGTAATACAAATTAATTTATATTGTCTTGTAATGCTCAGTTCTAAACTATGGTAGTTAGTTATTGACTTGGGGGAAATTCATCATAAATACAAGAGACATCATCATTTTCCACATCACTAGTAAGATTATCCAAGATATTTTTCATGCCCATAAAGTTCATAATTTACCAGAATTTGAACCGTGGAGAGAGAGACTCCAGATATCAAAATCTCTCTTTCGGCGGCTTGATTGCATATGCAGGGGGGTGGGTTAGCTGGAAAAAAGCACTTCGGACGACGGATGCATATTTTTCTGCAGCCGCATATTTGTTTCATTTCAATGAAGCTCTCTAGATTCCTACCTTCTCCACCTGAATTAATATATCATAAAGCCAGATGTCAGGGCACCCAATATCTGACAGAGTTATATCAAATGAAGTAGTGTCATTGTCATCAAAGCCTCTAAGATCAAAAAAAGATACTACTACTAATGATTCAGTGGAAGAAGAAAACGATTATATGACCATGGCTTTGCCAGAGGAGAAGGCTACCAGTGAAACGATGACAGAAGAAGAAGTAGAGGAAGACACTCGTGAACAAGCTCTTGCAAAAGCTGAAGGCAGGTCTGATCATGATAGAATATTACATAAGGCATTAAGAACATCTTTGATCCATAAAGATCCTGAGAACAAAGGGTTGAAGATTATGAAAATGATGGGATTTAAACCTGGAAGTGGATTGGGGGCAGAAGCAGAAATAATAGCATCAGCGGGTGCACCAGAAATAATTTATGAACAAGGTCAATCTAGCGCTACTGAGCCAATCATTATGGTGCGTAAACTTGGTAGAGGAGGAATTGGATATGATAGCGCTAGGCAGCGGGAATTAACCAAGTCCGTAGATGAAGAATTAAATAAACGAAAACAAGAAAAGGCTGATTTCCAGGCTCGGATCTCTCAGAATTACTCTGCTAAAAAGCTCGAATCTCATATAAAATCTGCTCAAAGGATTTGTATAGATCTTGATGCTCGGAAACAAGAGGTTGATCCAGAAGAGATCTATGATTCGTGCGATCTCACGTCCCTCAATGTTCTTTATAGGGAGTTTATTTATGACAGGCAGATGAACAAAAAAGTAAACGAATTACGTAGACAAATGGATAATCCTACTTACGAGATTAGCATACCAGAAATCGTCGAAAGCGAAGCTGAAGCGAAATCAGATAGAGAGCTAGAAGAATTCAGGTCTTTAGAGAAATCAGAACAGTTGTACCGTCTTTTGACATATCTTAGAAATACTCACTATTACTGTTTGTGGTGCGGATGTTCGTATGACGATGCGGATGATCTTGAGGAGAACTGTCCTGGATTGTTAGAAACCGACCATTGAAAAAGTTATCGCCCCTGGTTGTGACGGCTTTTCCCGCTCCTCATATTCTCTCATCCAACCCCTGTTCTCTCGATAGACTCTGTGTCAGTGATTTTTATTGTCGCCAAGTGGTAATGCCTGTCTCCCTCTGCACTGAACCAAGTCTACGACCACCTCGAGCGAGAGGGTGATTTACAGGTGATTTACAGGTGAGATATATGTATTATTATTCAAAAGATATAAATATAACATTATGAAACTCTATGAACGAAACGAACGAAACGAAAAAGAAAGTGATATTCCTGGTGGTGTCCTGTCCGACCTTTTTTAAGCTTGTTGTACCTTCGCATAATTTGGTGGTTTAAGTTTACGTCTCAGGGTTTTTCCAATCCAAGGCGGAATTAATGCAGTGGCGGTAATCAACGCTGTTTTCCAATAAAATGAGATATCGGAAACATAGCTAAGATCAAAATAATCACCCAGAAGTGGGAATGATGCAATATAGATAACGATAGTAATTATTTCAGAAAATACCATGACTTTATTCCATTTGATAATCTCCAATGCTACCATTATAAGTTCGTTGAAGAGTAAAGCACTAAAACTCACAGCTACCATACGAGGGAACACTTCATTATCAATTCCAACAAATAATTGAGCTAACCCCTGGATCACACAACCTTGATATAAGGAAACTAAGACCCATACAAAGAAAGTACGATAGGATAAAGACGTACCAGCAGTGAGCTCCTTATATAGCTCCGGATATAATTTAGCCAAATCTTCATCAACATCCTTATCCAAGACCAGTGAGAAAACTGGTGCCATAGTATAAACGGTAGCATATCCAACCATTAGCCATCCTTGATATAATGCAAGAGGCTCAAAGGATGAGGAAATCGAATAAACAGTTTGACATATACTGATAATAAGACCACGGTGAATAACGAATTGAGCCAATTTGGCAGATCTTTTATATGAGTTACGACCATGCCACACAAGTAGTTTAGTTAAATGGCAGAATTGAGTTATGGAGAAATCTGCTGCCAACGAAGCTTGTTTGCCTTCTTTACCAACAATACCTACTCCAACATCAGCAGCTTGAATCATACTCACATCATTACCACCATCTCCAATACAACATACACGTTTCTTAGTTGTTTGTTTGATTAATATAGCCACATCAGCTTTTTGTTGAGGAGTACATCGACAAGCAATAACCACGGGTAATCTAACAGTTATATCTACAAATTCAGCCTTATGATGCTTAAGAAATAATGTCAAAGATTCTCCATCGATTAATAAACAAGCATCAGGCTTTTGCCGTAAGAATTCTAAATGCTCATAGGCAGTAGACATAGCACTACTACCACTGGAATCGGGACTATTAGAAGAACCTAATTTGGTAATAGTATGAATAAATTGACCTCTAGAAACCAACTTAGCAGAAACAGCAACACATCTAGCAGTTTCCACTTTATCGCCAGTTAACATCCAAATTTTTATTCCAGCATTTCGAAGTAATTCTAAGGAAGGTTTCATATCTTTTTGTAATCGATCCTCTACACCAGTCAATCCTAATAATTCAAGATCATGTTCAAGGTATTCACCAATCACTTTAGCCATAGCAGAATCTCGATCATACATTGATAAGGATGCAGTATTATACTTTTCAACGAATTTTTCATAAAGTTGAGTAGTGAGCTTTTTACGACCAACTACTAGAGTCCGTAATCCTTCACGAGCCATATTTGCTGTTTCTTCTTCAAGCCAATCGTTATGTTGGACGATTTTGGACATGACAGTATCAGCACCTTTCTGGAAAAACCAGGTTTCATTCTTGGTTTTATCAAAAACAACAATTCCCATTCGTTTATTTTCCGAATTGAAAGGAAAAACATGAAGGATGTCATATTCATAAGGGGTATGAGTAGATTCATGTATAAGAGTCATTGATGTTCTATCACGTCTATAAAGTGACAATCCCATAGCAGACGTCCACTTGACTATAGCAATTTCATCAGGAGATGCAGCCTGGTATTCAATTGCACCATCTTCATATGAAGGGGTCACTGAATGACATATAGCTAGACATATAACTATATCTCTGACTCTAGTTCCGATTTCTCTTCTACTACGTAGTCCACTACCAGCAGCAGCAGTAGGACCATCTTTAACAAATTCAACTACTTCATCCATTGCTTCTCCTGCATATGATACAGTTCCGACATGAACTTTTTTCATTTCCATATCATTTTGGGTTAAAGTACCAGTTTTATCAGTCAGTAGATACTCTATTCTTCCAAGGTCTTCAGGAATAGTACTGGTACGAACTATAGTTCCAGGAATAGTATGATCATGTTCAATTTGATAAGCGTATACAGATTTACCCAAATCAAGATTAACACGTAAACTTACAGGAATAATTGTTGAAAATAATATAAGAAATCTCATAATATCAATATACCAATCGGGACCAAATCCATGGATAATAACTAATCCAATACTCAAGGCAAATACACATACACAAAGAATTTTAGATAAATTATTAATTTCCAATTCTAAAAGACCGACTTTAGTTCCTGCAGTAGAAGTATTCATTGCCTGTCTAGTATCACGTCCAGTATAAATAACCATAGCTATAGCTGTGCCTGATGCCAACACAGTATTCGCCCAAAGAGTATTATCTACTGATAAAGCTATAGTACCATTAACATTCGGATCAGCATCACCGTCTATTTTTAATGTACCCACAAATGAGTGTATATTTTTTTCGGGGTGACCAGCTATTATAATAACTCGTTCAAGAGCCATTTCAATATCGCTATTTCCAGTAGTTAATTTTTGAGTTATTGGACATGCAATTCTTAATTTCCAATCAGTTTCACCATCAAGTTGGTCGGTACGAATAAAAACTTCTCCAGATTTCTCAGAAGAAGATAATAAAATCATATCAGCGGGGATTCTTTGATCTTTATGAATGCGAACCAAGTCTCCAACTCTAAGATTGCGGCTTTGGGTTAAAGATTTTCTATTTCCCAATACTTCATATGATTCACTATTAGCTTCATTGTCTCTCCTACGACGTTGGATATCATCCCATGCTTCCTTGGCCATAGTTATTGTTAGGACAAATGCCAATGGAACAATATAAGATGATAAATAACCTATTCTTAATGCCGGTATGATTTGTGATAGAGCAACCAAAAGGAAATATAAATTGAAAAAGAATTTGAATTGTTCAAAAAGAATAACAGGAACAAAAAATGCAGGTGAGTATTTAGCATTTGAAATCGCGTTTGTTGGATATTTATAAGACTTGTTATTCCTTGGAGTCAAGTTTGAAATTGACCTTTGACTTTCACTGTCGTCATGTCTATTAGAATCATGACCTCCGCCACCAGTACTCTTAGAAATAGCAAAACCAAACAATCTTCTTATGCTAAAACCTTTACCTTTTGATGAACCTAATAATCCACTACTATTATTATTCTCTCCAATACCCTCTGTAACAATAACATCATCCTCATCATTATCATTGTATTCGCTGCCTATCAATGGCGCGGTATCTTCTTCTGATCGCATCGTCTGCAACGGAATAGCGTCTTCGGGCATCCGGATCGATCCAAAAATCTTGGAAATAATCGCTATTGGATATCTTATAGGTGCATACCACCTTCTCAAAACTACTATGGCTATATCAGAAGCTTTTACTGGAGGAAGAGAATAATTTGGTTCCGATATTTGATCAATTCTCTTTGGCATGACACGACCACTGCCAAAACTTCATCATATATATAACCAAACACAACAAACTACCTAATGAACTAAGCTATAAGTCGTCTTTCCTTCAAATATGGAGCTCTTGATTCAAATGTCTCTTGTCTTTTGGCCAGAAGAAATATTCAAATCTCCAAAAATGCGAAGCGTGTTCTTAAGACCAGAAGAAAGTCAAAACTGGAGTTTTATACAGCCTCACTGTGTTGTGGCGCCCGGCCGGCAAACGGACATGGGCAGATTCAGGGGGGAGTAAAAAGCATATCCAATCTCAGACAATTTTTAGGTTTGTTCGCATATAATGAAAGGATCGAGTAAGTGGAGGTGATTGTATCTCCGCGTTTCTGCCTCCGGTGGTACCTCCGGTGGCACCTCCCAGACCCCCCTGGCCCTCGCTTTGCTCGAGAGGTTTGGATCCCCTCTCCTCCCTTGTTTTGCTCCGGCAGCTGAGGTCATAGCCCCCAACTCCCCGTCCTCTTGAAAAAGACCGCCAACACATTTCTCTCTTTCCAGAGTAACGAGAGAACTATCACCCGCTGTAGACAATTGTAGGCCCAGAAAATAACAAAATTCTTATTACTTATATAAGCATACCAGTAGCCTTTTATAAGAATTTTTAACATGCTCTTCACGAACTGCTCTATCCTCATCTTTATCCTCGTCTTCATCCTCGTCTTCATCCTCTTCTTCATCAGGACAAAATGTCTTCGTTACCATATTCTAAAGCTGCTACTCCTATATCACAGCCTTATGATGCTCAGTTTAAATCACCTTCAATTCCTGCTTTAAGACGCAGATTGTCATTAGTTGCAGGACAACAGCAACAACAACAACAATCATCATCACATCCACCACAACAGCAGCAACAGCATATCAATGGAAGTGGCACCGGGAGCAATATTATCAGTTTGGGCTCAACTCATGTCACTCATAATCGTCCAACACAGCCCTTATTATCAACATCATCATCATCATTGCAACAACAACAAGCAAAACAAAAATTAAGGATAGAAACATCTATACCATTATTAGAATCTACAATTGGTGCACTTGTTGAAGGACTGGGAAAATTTACAGCTACTCCAAATCTAGCTCAGGGTGTTATTAATGCCGATGCGGAATTGTCATTAGCATTAGAAGAACTTATTGAACATCAAGAGGCTGGTGAAACTATCCAGAAATTAAAAAAGATATCGAGTGAATTAGATAGTCAATTAAATAGAGTATTAGTGAGTCTTTCAGAGAGTCGACGTGATCTTCAATTAGGTGTTCAAGGAGATACTAATCTGATGGATAATAATGATGGTCCAAATGATAATAGTAGTTTTAAACATAATAAGAGTATTTCAGCTAATGATTTATTGAGTTATGCAACCAAGATAACAAAGTTTACTCATGCTCCTGCTGGATATAATCCCGAAGTTGCTAATGAGCATGCTGATTTCCCTTGGCCAACTGAAGATGGACTTCGTAGAGGTTTGTTAGCTATGTCAGCTCTGGAAGCTGAAAAGGAAGAGATGAGAATGAGATTAAATCATCACGAAGAAGAAGTCAAAGAACAAAAAGAAGAATTAAAATCAAAAGAAAGAATAGGAGGAAAAGGCCATGAAAATTCAGTTATCGATGGTAGCATAAATAATAGCAGTGGTACAATCAAAATCCAGCGACGACGACGAAGTTCGATAGTATCATACGGTGATTTACCTATTGTCGATCCATCGGGTCCTACTGATCAAAATTCTACTAATGCCGCCGTACTTGATCTAGATTTGTTTGATCCTGATGAAGAGGAAGATGAAGATGAAGATGAGTAATTTCTAGCTCTTACAGTCATAATCTGGATCATTTTAGTGAAGCAATCTCAAGTGCAATTTCAATTATTCTATTATCATTAATTTGTGAAATATAATATATTGGACATTGGCGAGAATAATGCGAAAGATAATGCTTAGTACCCCGCGAGACCTTGAGGTTGTACTGGGTCGTACTACATCATTGAAATAAAGCAGGGGTCTGATTGTTCCTAGCTCTCGCCATGCTCTTCCGGTTCCTACAACTTCTACGTAGCGAGAACCAGGAGCTTTCATTTTTCATCGAGCAGTTCAGGGGTCTGGGGGGGCCAAGACTAGCAATAATCATTACGTAAGATATTTGTAATAATCACGTGCTTTTTCATAATGTGGCTTGCTAGGGCCGACGGTCTTCGGAGTTAATTCCCCGGATTATTGAGATTTCTAATTTATAATCCATTTCGCTGGAAAATCTCCAGGCTGTTCGTGACACCTCCTTCTGTAATTATACAAATATTATTATCATTTTTAGAAGTTTAAAATCACGTTCGAATGTCGCCTCTTAAAGTAGTTATATTTGGTGCCCATGGCAAAGTGGGTCTATTATTAAGTGCCAAATTGGCCAGACTTTCCTCTGAATTCCATCCAATTGCTATATATCGCAACCCGGAGCAGAAGAGCACGTTTGATAAATTGGGAATTCAATCAGAATTTCTTAGTCTCGCTGATGCTGATGTAGCTACTATTAGTAAAGTTGTTAGTGGAGCAGATGCAATTGTATTTACAGCTGGTGCTGGAGGTAAAGGCCTTGATAAGACGTTTGCTATTGATCTTGATGGAGCTGTTAAAACATTTGAAGCTGCTATTAGTAGTGAAGTTAATCGATATATTATGGTTAGTGCCTATCGTGCTGGTGATAGAGAGGCTTGGTCTAATAGTGCTATTAGACCATATTATACTGCTAAACACTACGCAGATCAAATCTTGAGAACTACTCCGTTGCAGTATACAATTCTTCAGCCGGCAGCTTTGCTCGATGGTAATGGTACAGGTAAGATCACATATCCTGACAAAGCAGTTGGGCGCCATATTTCCAGTCTGCAAAAGGTTATTTATCGAGATGATGTTGCTAGCTTTATTGTTGCAGCATTACGTGACAAACAAGGAAAAAGTTTCCGACAAACTGTCCCTTTGATTAATGGAGATGATATTCCCATTGAAGGGTTCTATTAGGATATGATTCCGCAAGCATATATATAAAATAAATGATATTGATCTGAATCTAGTTTGCTCTTCTCTGGCGGTTGGGGTGCAGATGAGGAGAACGGAATCTAACCACCAAGTGGCCTGTAACGAGGCCCGAAACCCCTGATCATAGTGCTTCAATTGCTACATGCATGTTGATAAGTTCGTATTAATTAATATTAAGGATTTCGTATAAGATATCTGGAGATTTTAAGATGCCGGGAATAACACTAAGAATTCGTGACGGGGACATATTACGCACGGGGATGCATCGACGATTTAAACCCCTAAATTTAAATATACATTATCACGCCCAGTTTCAGACTGTGAGATCCGATCAATGGTATTTTATCAATTAAGTTTGTCTCGCTTGATCGGTTGAATCTGAATTATCTGTAAGAATAGAATCCAAGTCAGAATCGTAGAGCTCATCATAGACTCGTTTCCATTGTTGTTGTAGTCAGCACTTGACATAAGTCCAAAAGTTACAAGGGCCATTATTAGAAATACCCCTAAAATCGAAGAGAATAATAGCAAGATACCAGCTTGTACTCAGGAGTCACTGAACTTAGGGGACGTCTTTAAAATTACTTTCATTGTTATAATAGCTACCAACTGAAATATGGCTGACAAAACTAGTAGCATACTAATTAATTTCCAGGTAGATTTGAAGACAAACTTAACAGATGAAAAAAAATACTGGAAATAATAGAGATAATTCAATGCAAATTTGGACCACCATCGCTATCCAGATAGAATGATGCAGATTGCCAGCTGCTACAGAAGCTTTGTCCCTCAATTCCACTACAATCCTTTGCATTAGGAAACGGAGATCAAGGTTGCTTGTAAAGGCATTATTTCACTAAGACCATTATAAGAATAATGGATATTGTTATGGATGTGACCAACTCCCTTCTTGTCAAAGAAGGCCCCATCCATTTGGGCATCCTTGATATCCAGGGCCACTTACCGAACTTCACTTCACTTCTTTTTCTACTCCTGGATACAACGACACCATCAACATCTACAGCAACAACAACTATCAACACTGCTTTTATCCCGACTGCCCTTATCAGTCTGGATGAAGCAAAAAAATCACTTCACAAAATCATGCTCGACAACTGGAAAGTATACTACCAGACGAATCCCAAAGGTGCATATTTCCGGGCCCTAGAGCCCGAGGTAAACTTCACCACGTCAATTCAAAAACTAATATTAGGGGAAGCACTCACCAGTGCTCCTCGAACTATCATGAGTGGCCTTTCTCAACTTAGATCGGGTCACGCGCAGTTGGCCCGGGCTTCGGACCCGGCGACAAGATCGTCATCGGGTGCTTTGCACCAGGGACGGTCTCCATCACCTCGCGTCTTTTCTCAAGGAATTTCCTTTGACACAGTATCATGTCAGTATGCTACTCTCAGACCCGTTCAGTAACCCTGCGCTGGTTGTTTTAATACCTTTTTATTTTTTTTTACCCACTGGGTTTTTTAGCGTTGGTTGTTTTTCCAGTGCCATGAAGCAAATGCTTGGGTCACCAAAGGGTTCAGGAGTAGCATGCAGGAACCATATAGAATAGAGATCATCATGTAGAATTATGTAATACGGCCCAACAGTCCGGCTGAGCTTAGCTAACAGTAGCTCTGCTTAGCCGCGGCTAGGATTGCGCTAGGTACCAATTTATTATTATTATTATTATTATGGATGTGACCTCTATACCAAGCAGGGTACCAGATGGATATAATTGTGAAAGATGCAGTTGATATATAAGTAAACAGAGCAAGAAGATATACTTTTCTACGGTCATTCACTGTCTTATAGAAGGATGATATAATGTTTGAATAAAAAATCATGGTTGAAAATGGGTGAAGGCAAACAAAGGATAAATGAAATAACTAAAAACAGTGATAAGCAAGTCCAGAAAGTAAATATTCAAACTACTCGAGGTCTGTATACTGAGGTTCTTGAACCAGAGTTGTTATGGAATGTTTATCGATAACTCTCCACATTCACTCCTCGTCTTCTTGGTTCCTCTTTTCGTTCCCTCTCTCCGGTGCCTCTTTTAACCTCAACCAAAACTTCTTCAAGCCTAATTTTCGTGGTTTATTGCCAATTGTTTCTCGTTTCCCTCTGTGTTTGAAAAACTTTCACGATATACCTTCTTTAGAAAATCTTCATGTTTTGAGTTTTCATGTTGCAATTCTTGGATTTCTTGACTCAGTTTTTCATATTTCAGTTTGTCTGTTTCCCGTTCTTTCTGCAGGTCCTGGATTAGGAGTTTGAGGGCTTCATATTTGTCGTTTGCTTCCTTTGCATTTTCGCTCATGTTAATTTCAATGCCGTCAAGTCGCATGGCTAAGTCCTCATATACGGTTTGTTCATGTCCTTTAATAGGATTTCCAATTGTTGACTGATTATACTCGTATTCCATTTTTTGTAGTGATTATATAATATATGTCACGTATGTATGAGGAATATGCAAAAAATTCAGCCTGCTAAGAAGTTTGTTATTAATATTTGTTTGAACGAGTATTGGTGAAGTTGGTTTGTTGATACTTCAATGTGAAGAAATGCGGCGAGTGCGGCGGTATATTAATTTTGTTGCCAGCTCTCCCCACCTAATTTCCATTCGTATATCCGCCTGTAAATATGAAAAGAAATGAATTAATTATAGAATTCAAACCAAGCAAGCTAAAGGAAGTAGAAGGTTACCACACTAGGGAATTTTGAGTTGTCAAAAAAATAGTCATTATTAATATTATTAAGTTACAATCATGCAAAAGAAACAAAATAAAATTATCATTCCGTTTATTTGATAATACATTACTACTTGGATAACCGTGGTAATTCTAGAGCTAATACATGCTAAAATATCTTCACTTGTTGAGATGTATTATGATATTCACCATCCAGTGCCATAGTTTCAATGTATGACATTCCCGAGAAGTCTTCAGAAGCCTTCACCCTGGATTAAAATAATATCAGCAGGAACCCAATCGTTCTGTTCCAGTTTTATAATATCCCCTACTCGAATATGTTTCCAAGGGATTTCCAATTCTTAATTCGGTAGGATGGACTAATAATAAATCATCGAAAAATGCAATCATATTTTTTGAAGATGATATAGAGCCTGGGAAACAGTAAAAACAACTTCAGAACTCAATTGAGAACCTAACTGAGAACCTAACTGAGAACCTAACTGATTATTGTCCAGCCTTGTCCAATAATACAAAGCGGTACATAACTTAAGTACCGTGGTTGCATTATAAGCATCAGGAGTAAGATTTAAAGGAGATATATCCCATAGCTCCAAAAATAAGAAGATATCCAATCGTTCGGAGATTAATTCTTCCATTCCAATTTTCGCTTATAATAAAAGACAGAAAGGCAAAACCATGTTCTTATTTTTTGCTGGAAACCTAGCTAATCTAGTTTACTATCAACCACAGTCAGGGGAAGGCAGCAGGCCCGTATCGTCATCATCGTCTCCGTAAAACGATGTATAAGGAATTTAAACCTAGACCATATGATGCATGCTTGCAGCCAGCATGATGTTAATTAACGTTATGGGGATTTAAATATATAACATGTATAGCCGAAAATTAGAAGTGCATGACGGCGGTCGTGAGGGATATTAAAATTTTGTAAATAATTCTTTAAGGCAGCTGTTGATCGACCATTGATAAGGAGGTATTTGGTTTTTACTAGTTGGTTCAGTTAATTATTAGATGACTGACAAAATTTTAGGGTTGCTATTAGCAAATTAGCTAATGGCTTAGAGCCCATGGCTAAACAGTAATCAATTAATAGAGCAGGAGCCCTGGGTTCTCGAGTGAAGCGAGAGCTAGATTAACGTTTTTAAAAGCTTCACTTTAATTTTTCTCTATCTCTCCAGTCTTATATACTTTGATGCAATAGATTTGTAATGATGATAATAGCCATTTTATCATGAATTCAATGTCTGAAACTAGTCGCCTTGAAACCACCACAAAGGCAAACTTCTGTTATATGCTCACTTGGGAGAAGAGATAAAGATGTAATTACAGTTCCGTTAATTTCTTTTAATTTAAAGTAACAGCTCTAACCCGAATATGGGATTTATGCACATTATCCCTAACCTTTTCATCGGATTCAACGCCAATCGAGCTTAGCATGTTAAATGCAGAACTTCGTAAACTTCATCGACATGTCCTTCTTCGAATCCATCAGGATAAGTTCGAATAGTGATGTTTTTATGCTGTCTATCAATCATCTTTTCTCGCTCACTCAAGTGAATGGCTTACCACCCAGACCCTATGACTAGCTTCACTGAAGGCTGAGGTTGCTTGCTCTGCTTCACTCGAATGCTTCAATACCTCAATACAGCCTAAGCGGAGACAGGTGAATTTCTGTTGTCCAAATTATCCCCTGGTGTCTGCATGCTTCTGATTCTAGTTGTTTGTCTTTGCCACCGGCAGTGTCCAAAGTTTTTATTGTTTAAATATCATCGAAACAGCCTTCTTACTTCAATTCGTGCCTACTTGTTCATCACACTCGATATGTATAAATGTATACAGGCGGTTCTTGTGTACATGGTACAAAGTGATCCATTTGATCCCATTTGCCTCTTTCAAGTGGTGGTATAGTCTAATAGATAGAAACTGACCTCGATCCAGGAACCCCCGTTATGACTCCGGAGGATGGGACTCTGCCCGAGATCTGTAGTTCGCTTCGTTCGAGGTCAATACCGTATCAAAAAGAGCTTTGGCTAGCGGTCAGGGACAGAGCCCCAGCCGCCAGAGGCAAACTGGAGGACAGCAAATCGATAAAGTGGATCTGGGCACAGTCCCAACCTCAGATCTCAGAACTAATATCAATTTAACTTAAAAATGGTGAGTCTGTTGTTGTATTACTACTATGTACAAATGCAGGGTTTGTGAAGTCTATTAGTTTTTGTTTTGGGTCACCACTCACTGCTTCATCATCGTTCCCTTCCCTTTATATCTCATTCTCTCCTAATGCTTTCTTATCTCATTTTAAAAAATAGACTTCTTAATAAGACACCAAATTCCAGCAGCAGTTGCAACTAATCCAGATGATAATGCCACAGCTCGTGGACCCTTGGTAGCTTTAAATATAGCACCGGAAATGGCACCAGCGGCTATTGAATTAATAGAATCATGTTCTCCTCTGAAATAGCCAATCGAGCTATTAATTAAATTATATGTAAGAGCAATAACACCAGCAGAATTACCCAAAAATGGACCTCTTCTTGTGACAGCATTCAAAACACCATTCAATCTTAGACGAGCTGACTTAGAATCTGCAGTTTTACGAAGACCTTCTGCTAATCCATAAGCTCCACCAATACCTAATCCACTGAGATAAACAACACCTGTACCATAACATAAATCATCCGTCCAATCTTTAATAGGAATAAGACCCGTAGATGTAGCAACTGGAGCTTCGTCTTCCAAAGTTAAATATTCCAAACTTTGATTAAGTCCTGCTAAAGGATGTAATTTAGAAACATCCAAAGCCTGTGGTGATAAGAATGAAGAAACATTTTGAACTTCTGAAGGATCGAATGCAAATGTTTGTTCTTTAACAGGGGGTTTCGAATCTTCTTTTTTGCCACCAAATAACCAAGACATGATGAAAGATGATGATAACTGATCAAAAGTAAAAAATCTCCCCTAATGTGCTGTGAACGCTTATATCAATAGAAATAATAATAAAACTTATATAAGAGATATACCCCTCTTATATTATTATACAGTGATTATCCTCCCGTTGATTAATCTCTCTTGATACCTTTCTTCCAAATATTGGTCTTAGGAGGTATTGCTCGGCCCAATCCAGAAACGTTAAATGAGGTATGCACTATGAAAATGTTATTATGTTACTAATTAAAAGCAGTTTCTTCCTTTTAATATCCTTATTTCTAATTCCAAAGATATCAGATCTACCTAAAACAGTTCTTCTTCAGATCCTGAATATCTCTCTTTCCTTCAATATCTTCTTCAACTTCTTCGTCTCTGAACTTTCAAAGTCAAAGTCCGCCGCAAAAGCATTTTTTCAATTTTGGATCTAACGGTATACATTGTACGCAGGTGTAAAAAAAATTTCGTTATCAAATTATGTAATATATTACTCATCGATGATATTTCCCCGCCGGCTCCAGCTCCCACCCCCGTTTTGCCTCCGACTGTGTGGGGCTATAGGCCACTCTACCCCATTTTGTCTCCGGTGGCTGGGGCGTATGACCAGACTTGTAGCTCTCGAACACCGAGGGCAGTGACTAGGCCAGAGCAAAGCGAGCAAAGGGTCCTGGAAATAGCCCCAGTCGCCACGCCATCGGTGTAGTTTCTACAAGAGTACTGAACTTTATTCATCTAACATAAATGTATAAACATTTTCTTTCTATTTAACAATGAAATATTATAATGCCAATTTAAATACCACTACTAGTGGGGAGGGTTTAATACCCATCAGCTCTACCACGCTTGCGCCAATAATCACTCACAGCATGTATTATCCCAGTATTTGGATCACGATAAATACCATTCATAGCTGTGGCTGGTGATATATAAATGGCCTCATGTCCACGGGATTCGAGTCCTTGTAATATGCTTAACTTCGCACCAATCTCGATTGCAGCTACTTCGGGAAGAAGTTGATGATGAATTCTAGGTAGTGCAATAGTAGAAAGTAAAGGTAACTCGTAAACATAAGTACGTACAATAGCCTGTAAAACACTAGTTAAAATGCGAGAACCTCCAGCAGCACCTATGATGAGTTCAGGGATACCGTCTTCACTAGTAATAATGGTTGGGACACACGATGATAAAGGACGTTTATACGGAGCCACATAATTATAAATAGATGGATGTAATCTATATTCATTATCAGTGAGTGGTAATGAAAAATCGTCCATCTCACTATTGATAACAATATTAGTCTTGGGGTCTATAATTAAAGCACCAAATTCAAGATTAACAGTAGTAGTCATAGATACAGCCATTCCATTTTCATCAAGAATAGAGAAATGGGCAGTACCTTTAGGATCATTTGGTTCATAAGATGGATCATAATGCTTCCACGAAGGTAGGGTATGATTATCATATATTTTAGCTCGCACGTTATCTGCCCATTCCTGAGACATAATCTCTTCCGTTTTAGGATTAAAAATATCAGATGGATCACCAAGTTCAGTTCTAGCAGCAGAAATCCATTTCATAACCTCTACAAGACGTTGAGTTTCAATATCCCCCAAATCGTTATAATTAATATCATTAATAACATCTAATGTCTTGTTAAAACCGTTGAATATATTAAGACCCAAAATTAAAGCCGGACCAGATGTAGGATTAGGACTAGTATAGACTTTTCTACCAAAAAAATTAGCTTTTAACGGCTCATGAATATTAACATAGTATTTCGTGAAATCTTCTGCAGTAATGATACCTCCAGTTTGTTGAATTTTTTCAACTAATGAAGGTACTATTGGACCAAATGGGTCATAAAATATACTAGAACTGCCATTTTTCGCGATTAACTCAAGCGTATTAGCCAGAATAGGTCTTTGAACTGTTTCACCTTGGATTTTAGTTCGTAATTCATTGGAGTTATCATCAGTTAATAAGAAAGACCAGTCTTGTGGACTACTTATCAGAGCATTCTCTGCTCTTTTAGATGCCAATTCTAAAGGTTCAGAAACTATGAAACCATTTCTATTTAATTCAATAACTGGTTCAATTAATTCACTCCAAGTTAATTTACCACTGGTATATCGTGTGAATGCTTGTTCAAGACCAGCTAATTCTCCTGGAATACCAGCAGCAAGTCCACCTACCCTAGCTAATAATGGATCCTTATCATACATATGCTTATGAGCCAATCCTGGAGCCATTTCACGAAAATCAAATGTTAAAGCAGATCCATTTGGATGTCTAACAGTCATGAAACCACCTCCACCAAGTCCAGATGAAAAGCTATTTACAGATCCAATACAAAGAGCTGTGGTAATAGCGGCATCTACAGCAGATCCACCTTTACGAAGAATATCTGTCGCCATAGTAGAACAGATAGGTACATCACAAGCGACAGCTGCCTGTTTAGCAGTTACCAAATGCTTTGGATCTGGATTTGGGTCTGCTGCTCCTCCAGTGACATAAATATGGTTGTAGTCGTTGGCAGCTATTGTATGATGATGAGGATAATTTTGTTGATGATAAAGGAAGTTGCATGATCTCAGATTTGCTATTAGTTTTGGTGAAATGATTAAAATACAGATACTGGACAACAAACAAGATATTACAAAAATAACTATAGTCTTTAAATATTTTATCTTTGAACTTCGTTTTTGTTTATCTCCTCCGCCACCACCACCACCGCCACCTTCTCTTCCTCCTCCTCCTCCACCACCACCTCCTCTTCCAATTCCACCTCCGATTCCCCCTCCTATACCTCCTCCAATTTCTCCTATTTCTCCTCCAATTCCTCCTCCGATACCTCCTCCGATACCTCCTCCGTGATTTATAATGAAATCATGTTTTGATTCATAATCTGTATCAATAGGTCGATACTGTGGATCTTTTTCACTTAGGGTCATGATCTAGGTTTATTTGCCCTGACGATGTCATCCACGTATACGATATCTAAGTTATATTAGTCAACTCTATAATAGAAAATAACTAGCTGCTATGAATCGCAGTTAATTTTTAAGTTATAATAATAGATGGAGACAGGTATAAATGAAAAGAACAACCGCTTACTTATAATCTTAACTTCTATTCTATTCTCAAGGACCACCACCTGTAATAACGTCATACATTTCCGTCCCTTATCAGTCAAGATATGTATATATATATATACTCTAGAGCTCCTTCGTGGTTGGCTCTTGTGACCGGTTCTGCCCGCGTTAGCTGCGTTATCAGAACTAGTCGCCTAACCCATATGCACTATGGACTTTGGGGGCTATCCTATTAAGCAGTTTTGCTAGCTAGCTATACCTTTATCGATTCTGATCAGTTTTTGTTTCCTATATAGAATCTTCTATATGTATCTTAGATTCTTAGGTTCATTTTCATATTAATATCACTGGAAGTAGAAGTGTCCATTCATCAGATATATGTAAATGTAATTGGTCGATTACGTTACTAGATAACGTTTGTGCACGAGATCGTGTGAACAAACGTTATCTTCGTCCCAAACCAGCTAGTGAATAGCTGTATTTGGGTAAGGGTGTATGTATATCGATCAGGTCAAAGATAAGGTTCTAACGGCTTTTAACATGTCACTGCTTATGTAATACCATATTATGATTGTCACGTGTGAACCTCAAAAGAAAAGAAATATCGAAGCAAGGAGAAAACATAAATAATAATGTTATTAGGACCTCTTGGTAGTCCATGTTTAAAGTAGATTTGATAATAAATATGCTAACAATTGATTGATAGTAGTATACCAGCGTTATTTTCTTCGTTTCACAACCACGATAACGTTACTAAGCTAACTTCAGTACTTATTATGGATGAAAAACAGTTTACGTATACTTAGTTATGTATACTTAGTTATGTATACTAACTGCAATTGATATAAGCTGTTGTTAGAAATACGCACATTTACTAATAAGGACAATATTAAATTTAATTGAACTTAATTCAATAACATATATATATGAGCATTTCCAGAAATTTATCACTGCTACCACCGCGATGACCTCTGCCTAGACATGGGCGGATCTCCGGAGAGGTTCTATTACATAATACATGACTAATTAGTTGAATGAAAGACCCTGCATATTTTAACTGGGTTTTGGGTTTGGGTCGTTGAGACTCCTGAGAGTTGGGAGTTTAGAAAAAAATGCCTCTAACCAGTTGATCTTCAGAGGTTGGGAGATTTGGAGATTTGAGAAAAACAACCAAAAATTGATTCAAAATTTTTTGTTTTTCGCACGGATGAATTCAGGACTAATGCGAGAAAACAACAAATTAACAAATCAAGATGATCACATGATTGAACGCGGGGGTGCGCGCGGTCGTCACGACCAATCGGAATGAAGTTATTTTCCATTATTAGAATATCATAACAATTGTAGAATATCAGTGAATATGTGATTAATTATACTCTAATTAAAGATTAATACGCGTAATTATTATCACATAATGATCAATTGGGAGAGGATGAGAGAGTAGGAGAGGGAGGGAAAGCTGGAGCGTGTGAGGCAACAAGAGCCGGCATCTAGGCGGAAGAGAACAGTGGTTGATATATCCCAACAAATAAGAGGACAAAGTGGAATTTTAAGAGGAAAATAAAAGCAGGAAATAGAAACAACGAGATCTCCTTACTTAGAGCTTAACCCACGCCACTTCAAAATGGGAGAAAGGTATATATAAAAATACATGTGTCCGCATTTATTTTAAATTGTTACTTCCTTCTTTTTATTTTGTGTTCGTATTTTACTGCAGTTGAATATAGAAGTTTATAACAACAACAACAACAACAACGACAACCACAACAAATCACTAATACAAATATAATCCTTCAAAACTAGGAAATATTTACTACTATTATTATTAAATTAAATTTTCTTCGTTTTTAGACTTATCTTAAAATGTCCGGTCGTGGTAAAGGTGGTAAAGGTCTTGGAAAAGGTGGTGCTAAACGTCATCGAAAAATTCTACGTGATAACATCCAAGGTATTACTAAACCAGCTATTCGTCGTTTAGCTAGACGAGGTGGTGTTAAACGTATCTCTGCTCTTATTTATGAAGAAACCCGTGGTGTTCTTAAATCTTTCCTTGAATCTGTAATTCGTGATGCTGTAACTTATACTGAACATGCTAAGAGAAAGACTGTTACTTCTCTTGATGTTGTCTATGCTCTTAAGAGACAAGGACGTACTCTTTATGGTTTCGGTGGTTAAAACATGGAATGATATTATTGTTTTAATATTATGATTATTATTATTTTAAATTTTTATATAATTATGGGGTTCTGGGTTTAATTTGTTTTATGAATTGAAATATTTTTTTTTTGTTCTGATTTCTTCTTTATTCTTAATAAATCGAGTAATTTACCACAACATGATATGGATTCTACTGGTCCAACATCCTGGGGAAGCTAACTGGACACCTGCTGGGGGCTACACCCCTAGCTCTCGCTTTACTCGCGAGGTTCGAAAAGCAGTGGTAAAATTCATGATACGCTCGGATTAGATATCATACCTGACCGGACTACTGCCGCTGGGTATCATTTAGCGAAGACAAAGTTCTGTGTTTCAAACAGACCACAGCATTTGTTGGCTGAGCTCAATCAACGCGGTTGCCACGTCATCATTTGGCACTCGGCGACAGAATCCCAGCTAAGTGAGAAGTGAGATCTCTTACTCTCAGTCACGTTAACAGAACCAGAGCAAGTCAACCTATGAGGTTTGGCTACACCCCTGCCGTCCGGAGTCAATATGAGATATGATATTTAGTGGTTGGTTTCTCAGGCAGACCTTCATTACTTTTTGTTGATTTCTACGGAAGACTCTAGGCACCGATTGTTCAAGCCACCAAGCCCGCTGGTATATTATAAAATAGTGGTCACAGAATAAGAGTAAGAGAGACCAAATCAATTATCTAGCTGAAGCGAGATAATAATATTTGTGTCGCTGGAAAACAAAAAAAAAAACAAAAAAAAAAAAACAAAAAAAAAAATTTAAGTTAACATAACATCTATAACGGTCAATTATGTTTCAGTTCATTATAATCTAAGGTTAATATTCTTAGCAGGGAACTGATATTCTAATTTATGATTTATTGGTCCTTAGTAGTTACCCGAGCAATTGGGTGATATGATAGAGGTAACACACAGACCGTGGCTATGTTTATTCATATGTATTAACATGTTATACAAAAGGAATAGTGCATAAGGTTATTTTTAACGTTAAGCTTATCAGTAGAGAAGCGGTAGCCCTGACAGATAACAATTAATTGAGGCGCAGTCATTTTGCATCATGAAAGATTCCGATTTCTTTTCCGTTCCGATATGCGACTGTGCAGTTTTTATTGTATCTAATTCTTGAACTGTAAATAAAATGTATATATAGATTCTCGTTTTGTCATCTGTTCAACGTTATTATATTTTCTCTTGAAATAAATCTCTATCTATTTGTTCTCGTCTGAAGTTTGTTCATTCCCTTCAAGACAAAGGTCTCAACTCTTCATTATAATATGACCGTCCCAGAAGATAGTATCTACCTCTATGTGCCTTCGGTGATAGCAGCAAGTGTTTGTATTAGCCTGTTCTCAATCTGTACCGTTGCGCATATTTATCTAGTTCTCCAGCTTAAATCATGGTTTTTTATTCCATTCTGTGTAGGTGGTTCGTTCGAAATAATTGGATATACTATGAGGATTTATTCGAGGAGTATACCTAGTGAAATTGCACCATATGCTATGCAGAGCCTCTTCATTTTACTTCCTCCAGTCATATTTGCAGCTTCAATATATATGACACTCGGAAGATTAATTAGAACCCTGAAGGCAAAGAAACTTTCCCCCTATCAGAGTTAATTGGCTAACTAAGATTTTTATTACTGGAGACCTTTTATCTCTTTCACTGCAAGGCGCAGGAGCTGGTCTTCATCAATTGCAAACGGGAGATGATGTTTTTATTATTGGTTTAGTTGTACAGCTTATTTTCTTCGAATATTTTATGGTAGTAACAATAATAGTTCATAGACGTCTAATAAGGAACTCTTGGAATGTAAGGACATTGGGAAGCTTTCAATGGCCAATTTTATTTGCAGTTTTGTACATTGGATCAGCATTAATTCTTATTCGATCAATTTTCCGAATTATTGAATTTGCTCAAGGTTCGTCAGGAACTATTAACCCACATGAATTCTATTTGTATATCTTTGATTCAGCATTAATGATTATATTGATGGTTTTGTTCGCAATATTTCATCCAGGAGAAGTAATAGTATCCAAACGACAACAAGAGAGTGCAAATAGTTCCTTCGAGGGGCATATATTGAAAGAAGTAGACTTGGATCCTATTACTGGCGCGGATAATAAATTTATAAATAGATAGGTTGATGAGAAAGAATGAAAATAGTTATAAATCTGTAATAACAGAACTCACTGTCGAAAAACTAGATAACCTTTATATGAAAGTTACATGCTTATTCTGCTTATACATATCTTATACTACCACCAGCAGCTAATTCTTGCACGTCATTGATGCACGGTACCCTCTGGCGCCTGTCATGCAGAAAAAATAAAATATAGCCAGGGGTCTGGAGATGAAAAAGATTATCAGGATTTTTGACAGATTGGCAAATTAAACTTATCTATATCATTAACATATTTATTTGATTCGTATCTTTTAAATGTAGATATAACTGGTTTGAGGTTGATCCAAAAGGGAGAGAGGGCTTTTACCATTTCTCTATATAGCAATTTCTTATCTCCGCGGAGTTAGGAGTTG
This sequence comes from Sugiyamaella castrensis, assembly GCA_030583505.1. NCBI lineage: Eukaryota > Fungi > Ascomycota > Dipodascomycetes > Dipodascales > Trichomonascaceae > Sugiyamaella > Sugiyamaella castrensis. The sequence goes on from JAJMIF010000069.1 coordinate 55,155, forward strand.
TTGACCAATTTTCGATATAACAACGAAGTCGATTAAGGGCTCTCAGTTTAGAAGAGAATAGTGTCTAGACAGAGAGGAGGCAGACATTAGAATTAAACATAATCAAATGGGAAAACGGAATTTGCTACATGTATACAGCTACCACCATAGCACGTTCTCTTGCTATGAGCTAGCTGGCATCCATAACTGTATATTTGATTATAATATGTAACAGTTGCATTTAGCTGGTCTCTATACAACAATAATCTTTTTCCTGAAGACTTCATATTTGTCTGCCAGCGCTCCAAGAAAGTAAAAGTACGTACCGTAAATTCAATAGTAATCGACATCATAAATAAATCGTATATTAGTAAAAATGATTAATTAAGTCTGGAAATCTGAAGATTGCCGATAGTGTTTTAGTCCCTGCAGACCCTTGAACACCTTTTCAGACTTCCCTGTCTCTCACCACTCGAGAGTTCGAAAAGGCGGTGAAGAAGCCGAACGAAGCGAGCAATCGGGAACCGGGAACCCTCTAGGTCGGTATTTACGCTTCAGCAACCGCTAGCAGACAGAGGGTCACACAGTAGCTACATTCGGTAGCCCTAATAATTCTTAGGCAACTACCGACCTGTATAAGTTAAAATGTGAAGTTAAAAATATAGTGTCCATATGCCATGTGTACTCCTACATTTGGATGCAGCCGGTCTAGTCTGCTCTGACCCTGTTTTAGATTTCAATTTTAGCGCAGGAATCCTAAACTTCCTATATCTTAGCAGGCGTTAAGGGGCGGACCTTGGCCTACTCCAGGGCCACCAGATCGATCTATGCAATAGCATTACCCTACCTTAATTTATCTATTTTCAGATTGCGACAAATTTCAACAACGTAGAGATTGATATAGCTAGAAGTATTATAGAAGTATTATAGAAGTATTATCTTCAAAATACGAAGAGTTATCCATAAGGAGACATAACAACATAACCTTTCATCCTAATACCGGATGCCGCTTAGATTCGATCCGAACACATACGATATTTATTATTGACATAGTTTTTTCAAAACAAATGGGTGCCGAAACTTCACAGATTGCTGAATCCATTGTTGAAGGAACAAATTGTAAGTGAATAGTATACATGGGGTTGGTAGCTGATGTAAGAAACTAGAGTGTGATTTAGGAATGTAATAGTTGAAATGAACAGAAATGTGGATTACAAGTCCATATATTTTATCGATGAAAGTTCATATAAAAAATCTTAACTGCCGAAACTCAAAACAAACATGAATAAATAGAGACTCATCGTAGTGTCTTTTTGCTAACATTTTAAGTCGATCATGATGAAGTCGATAGATTACTGAAACGATTTCTTAAATTAGATAAGGACAATTCAGGTACAATTGAAAGTGATGAATTCTTAAGTATTCCTGCGATTCGTAGTAACCCTCTAGCCTTGCGGCTTATTGAAATTTTCGATGAAGATGGAGATGGTCATATAGATTTTGAGGAATTTATTAGCGCATTAAGTGCTTTTTCAAGTAAAGGTGCCCGAGAAGAGAAACTAAAATTTGCATTCAAAGTTTATGATATTGACCGTGATGGATATATCAGCAATGGAGAGTTATTCCTTGTATTAAAAATGATGGTAGCTACGAACTTGCAAGATGACCAACTCCAGCAGTTGGTGGATAAAACGATTATGGAAGCTGATAAGGACGGTGACGGCAAAATTTCATTTGCAGAATTTAAAAAGTTGGTTGAAAACACTGATATTTCTCAATCTATGACCTTAGATTTATTTTAAAAATATCGACTGTCCGACTGTCCGACTCTGCGCGAACTCGTTTGGCTCAGTGTCCTAGTTGCCCATCTAGTTACGAATTAATGATATCATTTATATCGAAGACATTTACATCTATCTATATTTATGAAAGGAAAGTTAAGTTACTACTGGCCTATTTCTGGATTTTACCACACGTATATCTGTGTATGCTGTAGAAGCGATTACCGTTTTTCTTTTTTCTTTTTTCTTTTTTTCTTTTTCAATTACTGTTTGTGAAACGTGATAAACTATTGTTTCGAATGAAACGGTTAATCATTGTACTATTATGGACAATGAAGTTTAACGATTTAGCGACGTGCTGAAATGCATTAAATTAAATTCCATTTGCCGAATTGGCATTTGGATCTCTTTCTTTTTTTATGTCATAAGTTTTGTATGAAATGATTTCTGTATATATTTTACAATAATGACTGCTTTTCGGAAGAACAGCAGAACGATGACCAGTTGGATGTGGAAAGAGAATGCTCTTAATGATTTTATTTCTCGTACCTAGTCGGCAGGAATATACCAACATTATGTGATTGTCGGAATTTGCAGTTATATTGTTTGTTCAAGTTAGAAGTACAATATAGCGTTTATGTTAATGTTTATCAGAATTAAATTCGTTGTATAACATTAGCACTTGAACATCAACCACCAATTGACTTCCTTATTCTAAGGCTGATATTGTATTAGTATATTGAATATTATGCGCACTGGGTCCACACTTGAGACCTTAGTTGATCTCTATTGATTTCTATTCTTCGCATATTATGCGGTACTTGGTGTTTCTGGTATTGCATAGGATGAGTTCATTTTCTTTCTTTGATTTCTCAAGAGGGGTCTAATTCTAGCTACTGCGTTGAATGCTAGCCCTGCTGCGTTTGGAAATTATATATCAAATCTTATCAATACATTAAGACAGCGTTTACGGTGCTCGTGCTTACGAGGGCGGCGAAGTTTAATTAGTTAGGGTGGTTGTATTTGAGGCAGTATTTGAGCAGTATTTTGAGCAGTATTTGAGGCAGTATTTGAGGCAGTATTTGAGGCAGTATTTGAGGCAGTATTTGAGGCAGAATTTGAGGCAGAATTTTAAAGCTATATGTTAGGCTGTAGTAATAGTCCATGAGCGAGTTATGGACATCTGATGTTTAAAGCGGGGCCCACAGGAGGATAAGGTAGCAGCGAGATGCACAGGCAGCGCACAGGTAGCGCACAGGCAGATAGATTATAGTTAATCCAAAACGTTAATTAATCTTCTTTACTTATTCCTAGTTATAAAGTTATTCATTTCAATTATGATGAACACTGCAGAATGGAGCATGCCTTCAATCAGTTCCATCTATTAAAAAAGCAGGAATTTGGAACCTCCAGAGGCTGTTGTACGTTAGTGATTGAGTCTCAAGCATAGCGAAAGTAAGTTATCTGCGTCTATACCTGAACTCAGGAAATAGGCAAGTATAGCGACGTCGATCAAGGCACACTCTGTCACGCTGCCAAAACTCGCATTCACATTCACATTCATATTCACATTCACATTCACATTCACATTCACATTCACATTCACATTCACATTCACATTAACATTCACATCCATATTCACATGCTCAAACACGCACACAACAATTAAGGTTAACTTTTATATTACATGCGTGCTTCCTTATATTACCACCAGCTTCACCTAATATTTTGTTTGGCTGTATCAGTATAACTTTCCATTCAGGATTTCAGTTTCTGTGAGTTTAACCCCTGAAACACAATGCAATGAATACACCAACCTGGCGAGCCTCTGCCATCTGGTATGCCTCTGCCATCTGGTATATATGCACACCAGCTATTCAATTCTGTTGGGCAGCAAACTCAAATTACTTTGGTTAACGTTAAGTTAACTTTACAGTTATTGCGTCAATGTGGCAACGTTGTCCTGCATAGTGATATGCAAGATCAGAAACCAAAATTAAGATCTGGCATTAAGCTGCATATCAGTGCATTTATCAGATTGTATGATCGTCAATTGGGGAAGTGACGGTCCCCTTTTATCGTGTCAACAAGCCCCGAATTTGTTGATCTGTTAATAAAAACTAGCGATATGTACTCTGTGATTACCTATAACAGTGGTATATTTCTCTGATTTGTAGCAGAACCTAATTTGGGGGAGTGCTTTTAGTCAACCCTTTTTACTTTTCTTTTTATCCCTCCGGAGATGAGATAGAAACCAACGATAAATTTAATATGCATAATAAGCACACGTAAAAATACCAATGGCGGCGAATGGCCATTAACTTGGTGCGGTTCAGAATTAGGCCAAAGATAATAGTGGTGGTTGTTATATATATATATATATATATATTGAAATGCCTCATAGAATTACGGGAAAGTGGAACTGCCCATGAAAATCTGGGGTGAGGCATGTTTGCTTTCCTCTACTTGTATAAGATTGATATTTCTTCTTTCTTTAATTGTTATTAATTTATATTCCTCTCTCTGTCTCTTGTATCGGTATTAGCAATGATTTACAAACGCATTTCAAATTCAAATTCGGGTTTGAGTTCATCTTTGAGTTCATCTTTGAGTTCAAATCCCAATTCATCAAACTCTTCTGCACCAACATTCAGAAAACACAATAAACGCCCTCTATCCATACTTGTTATAAATGATAAAGAATTAAGTGATTTAAGACAATCCAAATTATCAAGACATCTTACTCCTCTAACTGCCACTACCCCATCTGTTGCTATCTGGGGTAGAGATGATTACAGAGTTCTACTAGGAACTCCAAATGAATTAGCACATTTCGAGACCGTAAATGCTTCTCCTTCTGTTTCAGGATTTGATAAATTATCCGTTTGTGGAGAAGAAAAAGATTATGATAGAGACAGTGAAATTAATAATAAAACGGATGCTGATAAAGACGATATGAATAAGAAAGATAATACAAAGGTAGGACCAAATAATACTACTACTACAACCACTCCTCGAGGTAGACGAAAGAAAAACAAACTAAAAAAACTCAATACTCCTTCCGATGCTGCTGTAAACGAGCCACAGGATTGTGAAAAAATAATCACCAGTAATTCTTTTGGGCCCGAGCTACATTATGTAGCAGTTAGTGATGATGATATAAATTCTAAAATGGATTTGCCTTTTCCAGTGAAGACTGCTACTATTATCTCTCAGTTTAAGAATGATTCATTGATGGTAAATAATGGAATTGAACCTCGCCTTATCATGAATTTACCATCATCCTCAAAGATAGATGATCAGTCTTCTGAACAACAAACTGTTGCTCTAATTAGGCTCGAGCCCACAATGCTTGAAGCTTATCAGGAGTCTGAAGATGGGAAGTTAATTATCAAGACCAACGTGAATATTAGGGACTGTCAATGGAGATTAGTTCTTGATCTCAATGAAGAGGAGGATGATATGAAGAAAGCTTTTAATTCTTGGAACATTAGTACTTCCTGTCCAACTAGTAATATTCCAGTTACAAACAGCCCTTTTCCACCTTCTACCCCAACTGTTATTTCCATTCCTCAATCTCCAATACAACAGCTGATACCAATTTATTATCACATTTCATCAGAAGTCTTATCACCACATAATGATTATCACATGTCTCGTGATCATGAACTTAACGAAGAGAATAAGGAAGAACATGTTCACGATGAAGTCAATATTTCTAATCTTGGTAGTAAATGTGATGATGAAGTTATTGGAAGTGTTTCTAATGCTGAAGACAAACACCTTCCCAATCAAAAAGTTAATTCTGAAAACAATTCTGAAAACAATTCTGAAAACAATTCTGAAAATGAGGATAATAATGATGATGGAGATATTGGTAAAAAAAATACAATTGATGATGATGAACAAAGTACTGACCATGATAATGGAAATAAGCCAGTTCGTAATATAGAAGTAGTTAACAAGCAGGTTCATGATAGCAATGGCAAATACGACTCTAATATTGATGAAGGACAAACTGACAATGAAGAGGAAGATGAGGAGGATGACGTCGGCAACAAACAGGTCCATGATGACAATTACAAACGTATCTCTAAAATTGACGAAGAACAAACTGGTGAGGAAGAAGAAGAGGATAACGATGATGTCGGCAACAAGCAGCCTCCAGATGACATTAAGCGTGAACATCTTGGTGCAGAAATCGGCGTGATTCAGGATGTGGAACGGGTTATATTGAAACAGACATCTGGGAAGAGGAACCCTTCTGACAGAGAAATATCAAAAAGCGGATATAATCCCATTGTCCCTAGATTGAAGTCAGATGCAAGGTTGTGGGCTCTATCAATTCGGAAGAAGAAAGGGTTTTACGATTGCCCTCACTGTCATGGTAAATATGGAAATATAGCTAGCTACGCTAAACACCTAGATGAATTTCGGATAAATCGACCGATGATATGTACGGAAGTCGATTGTCCATGGAGTATAATAGGATTTTCCAAGAGAGGCGAATGGCTAAGGCATATGCGAAGTATTCATTCCGAGGAAAGTTATCCTTGTCCCGTTTGTCAGAGGGTATTTATTCGTAAGGATGGGATGAAGAGGCATGTTTTTCTTTGTCATAAGTCTATTGACTTAAGCGAAGAACAAATTTATATTACTGGAAATACGGAGGAAGATTCCGAGTCGTCTTCGGCTTCGGAAGAATCTGAGTGTGGAAATCAGCCTCCTGAAATATCTGTGAAAAGGTTAGTTTTAAACGTGAAGTCTAAATCTGATTCATCGAAGAAATTAAAGATGGACGAATCCAAAAATCTTAAGAAGGTAGCCATAGATAGATAACTGATAATTGTTTTGGACTATTTTTACCAGGCAAAGTTTTACTTTCTATGTAGTTGTTAGTTTTATTTATTTAATAGGGCTTTATGTTGTAATTCATGTGAATCTAATTTAGTAATATTTTCTATAATCGTATCCGAATCCGTTTTCTCGCTTCGGTCCTTCGGAGTGGTTGTCCTGGTCAAGTTTGAAATCAGTATAATTAAAGTTTTGATTAACAATAACCTGGAGGGCGCCCGGGGCGGATCAGGGGTATATTATATAAATCTTAAGATAATCGTCAACTCTAAAAACTTTATGTACTAAAATTAAAAAGGGGGTTGGGAAATTAACTGAATCCGGCATGAGATAAATAATTGATAAAGAAAATTCGGAGAAGGACCAGAAGGTCGGTTTTCTTTGCACACTATCTTATTTTTGTCATTCTACAACGAATGCTATGACTATTAGTTTGAACTCGATTGTTAACTAGAATGGAGCGAGTCGTATAGGGAGGGATCCGGAGGCGGTCTCGGGCCAACGATGGAAGAAGGAGACAATTGTCTCAGATCATTATCCCATCAGGAATAAACAAATTGAGAATATATATTTACGTAGTCCTCAATCAAAAAGTCACGCGTAACTGGCGTAATCAGACATACTGGAGAAGATGGTCAAAGTAGGCATATTTTTTATTTATAAAAAACATATCTTCTTTGTAGTGATAACCACATCCAAGAAAAATTTCGCTATCTAAAGTAGTTTAAACATGTTTAAGATTGTTTTAGGATAAAATCAATAAGCCAGAGGTGGATTCAGGAAAAAATTGATTCTTATTAATAATGGCAGTCTGTGAGACTTTAGATTTCACATGAAGTGAATATTCAGCTCCTTATGCTTGACAGATCTCGATAATCGTAATACGGCTCCAATTATGGGTTAATAATGGGTAATATGGGTGTATTATGGGTGTCAGTACCTTTATATAAGCATTTAACACCTCAATAATTCTATTCTATTAATGAGACATTCTCCTCATCTCAACAGGTTAAAAGCCGCTTTTCTCTTCACGTCACATGCATAAACGTTAATGCCTAGCACTTTAACAACACGAACGAACCTTGTTAACGACTTATTACATACACAACCTTCTCCCTTTCATCACTATCTTTTTTGAGTATTCTTTTAATCTCCTTTCCTCCCTACATCTGAATAGAAGAAACTCTGTTGGCGGATATCATCTACGATAATTATAAGGTTAATAAAGCAATCTAACTTTTACTTAATTAGGTAGCCAGCCGCCTGGTTTATTGCAGGCGCAGGGGTTTATATCCGATCATTATAACCTAGTAGTTCCTTCGAATCGAACTATTCAATTGTTCAGTCGAAGAAGCAAAAGAGAGAAAAAAGAAACAAAATGAGTCCTGGAGGTATTGGCACTAGCAGTGATGCTAGTGGTCCTGATAATGCTGCTGGCCACTCTTCACTGTTGGGTAGTTCTTCACCTGATTCAGTACAGTTAATTGGTGAGAATAAAGATTTCAACGATCAACTTGGCGAATTTCTAGAACTCACTAATACAATCAAAAGTGGTCTTAATTATCATATCGTATCTGTATTTGGCTCTCAATCAACCGGCAAATCAACATTATTAAATGCTTTATTTGGTACTCGATTCAAGGTTATGAATGAAAAAGAACGTAGTCAAACTACTAAAGGAATTTGGATGGGAAAAGCAGTTATGAGTGGTGAGGCAGAGGCCATCTCAGATAATTCATCATCGTCATCATCAGCATCATCATCATCATCTGAAGAAGGGCTTATTGTTAGTAGCGGTGGCGGATCATCACCGTCATTTTCTTCTCCAGGATATTCTTCTGCTGAATCTGACGAGTTTTTGAATGTTATTCCATCTTCATCTCATATTTTGGTTCTTGATGTAGAAGGTACAGATGGTCGCGAGAGAGGAGAAGATCAAGATTTTGAACGAAGATCCGCTTTATTTGCTCTGGCTACTTCCGAAGTATTAATTGTTAACATGTGGGAGAATCAAGTAGGATTGTATCAAGGTGCTAATATGGGATTATTAAAAACAGTATTTGAAGTTAATTTATCATTATTTCAAAGTGCTTCTGGTCATAAAACTTCAAGATCTTTAATTCTGTTTGTTATTCGAGATCATCTTGGAACTACTCCATTGGAAAATTTATCACAAACAATTCTTCAAGACTTGAATAAACATTGGGATTCAATCTCAAAACCAACTGACGCTCTTAAAGAATCCAAGATCCAAGATTTCTTTGATATCCAATTTTTTACTCTTCCTCATAAGGTACTTCTCCCGAACAAGTTTCTTGATGATGTATCTAAACTTTCCAGAAGATTCACTAATCCTAATAATTCATCTTATGTGTTTCAACCTGAATATCATCGTAGAGTTCCTATTGATGGTTGGGGAATGTATGCAAAACAAATCTGGGAACAGATTGAATTAAACAAAGATCTCGATTTGCCCACTCAGCAAATGTTGGTGGCCAGATTTAGATGTGAAGAGATTGCTGGTCAGTCTTGGGATTATTTTGAAATTGAATTAAATAAGCTAGACCAGTTTACAGGAGGTAAGCTAGGGAGCTCAGAAGTGGTTATAGAATCTTTTGGTTCTTCCTTGAAGAAATTACGTGCTGAAGCTCTTGTTCAATATGACTCAATGGCTTCAAGGTATCAGAAGGCAGTTTATCTTTCCAAGCATAAGGATCTTTTATCTCGTATTGATTCCCAGATTTTGACATTATATCGTGGTCAACTTCAGGCGATGCATAAAGCATCTTTGGCCATTTTTCATTCTAGTTTTACCAGTGCTGCTAATGCCGCTGGTAGTAACTTTGTAAAGACAATAGCCGATGCTAAAAAATCGGCCGAACAATTCTTCGAAACAGGTGCTCGAGAGGCTACAATAGATGATACTGTATTTAGCTATCAGGATCAGCAAAAGCTATTCCATGCCGAGTTAGAGGAAGTAGAAAATCAGAAAAAGGACGAAGAAATTAAGAAAATTGTTGTCAGAACTAATAAAAGAGTTTCCCGTATATTCTCCGAAGAACTTGATTCCTTCTTTTCAAACCCTGATGATGATACCTGGCGTAAAGTTTTGGATTTTTTCAATGCTACACTTCGAACTGTTCTTGACCTCTATGATGGAGGAAAAGATTTCAAAGTAGGTGCCTCAAGTGAGGCAAACAAACAAGGTACCAATGACATTCGGAAAGCTGCTTGGATTAGTCTTGACTCGAGACTAAGAGATATAACCCGAGAGGATAACGTAGTTATGCGTTTAAGGGAAATTTTTGAAAAATCATTTCGGTATGATAAAAATGAAGTTCCGATTATCTGGAAACCTACCGATGATATTGAGGGCCCTTATATTAAAGCCCGCGACAATGCTCTTAGTCTTCTACCTATTTTTTCTATTGCTATACTCCCTGATGGCCAAAAGTTGGAACCTGATGTTATCATTGACGAAGATGGGATTGAAGACGATTTTGCTATCCGTATTTCTGAACATCGTCAGCAGGAAATTTCTTCTAAATTCAGGCGTCAGGCTGATGCGATCTATATTGAGTCTAAGCGATCTACTTCTCAATCGGCTACTCATATCCCATTCTATGTTGTTGTATTAATAGTGGTTCTAGGATGGAATGAGTTTATGGCTGTTCTAAGAAATCCATGTAAGTTTAGTGTTGTCTCGTCAGATATCCATCTATTTGCTTGTAACCCCATATTTCAATGCGGTCTTAACCTCGATCCAAGCAAGCCATGAGGCCCGGTGGCGGTGAAGCCTCCCAGTTGTGGGAGATTTCTGGGACTGCGGTACTGCTCCAAGGTACCTCGCTATGCTCTGTCAAAGGCAAAGTGTGGGTGGATCTCTAGGCTTAACGCGGGGTGTTGGATCAAAATACGTCTTTTTTTTTGCTAACAAGGTATATAGTCTTATTTTTGCTTATCATAGTCGTTGGAGGTGGTGCATATATTACATACTCTCTGGATATGTGGGGCCCTATTATTAGTGTGACAAGTGTTATGACTGATCGAGCTATTGAAATTGCCAAAGATCGTCTTCGGCTAGCACTTGAGGTACCCCCTGGCGGTCCCGACCAGAGTACCTTGCGGCGGACCGATAGCAGCCAGTTTTCAATCCCTGGGTCTGCTATTCCACTTGATGATTTGCAGTCTATAAATGAAAAGAAATCTGAAAGTCAGGAAGAGTAACATGACAATTGATATTAGCATATTCGGAGATTTTTGATTGCTTTTATAAAGAAATATAGTTGTAAATAACGTCATATACGTCATCATATATAAACAGAGATATGTGCTTAGTTAATGCCGGGCATTTGGGTTGCCACCTATAACCTGACGAACTGTTCGGGCTATATCAATGCTCTTTCTGCCATTGTGATCATGGATTTGAATGGCAAAGTTAGGAGTTTCAGAATAATAGATAACAAAGGCAAAGGATTACGGTTGGGCTGTATCCCATCTTCAGAAAGGACTTCAGGTAAGGTCTGACCTCAGATAATAACGTTATATTGGCTGTAAGTTAACCTCTAGTGTGTGGGTTATTTATTTATTCTCTCATCTGTCCCTCGTGGGGTCTTCACTAATTCTTCTTACTTAATAAGACCACCGCCGAGACTCCAAACACTTAGGCGAAGAAAGACCTCAACTTTCTTAAATGAATAATGAAGCCAAACAAAAATTGCCCAAAAATTGTGGTAATAGGGCAAAGTTTTTTTATTTTTTTATTTTTATCTTCAAAGTCTATTATAATATAAAAATGCATATATAAATCCTCATACCACAATAGCTTGCGCTCGAAGAGGAAATATTATTTCTAATATAAAAGCCCCTTTCTAAATATTAGATAAAAATTGATATAAATATATGTTGACTGTAGAAAGTTTTATGACAAAGGCTATACGATTGCTATTATCGTTTCGACTTTCGTCCTCGTCAGTAGACCGATTCTAAGTGAGAAGCAGAAAACAACTCAACAAAAAGCAGAAGAAAATTTGCCTTAAATGTCGTAAAGTCTTGCCATTATTCACGCAGCAAACTTTTTTTTTTTGTTTTTAAACAGAACTGTCTGTAAGGACAAAAAAATATAAATAGGTGTCGCTGGCTATAGATAGCAATCAAAAAAAAAAAAAAAACTCAAAAAGAGTTATTAGGGACGGGGAGAGGAATAAAGGCGATGGTGAGATTTATTAGAAATATGTTTAGACTATCAAATTAGGGAAAAAATTAATGTTTGTTTTTGTTTTTAAACTTAAGAAGGTTGGGGGTTGACCCACTGTGGAGAGCAGGTTGTTTTCATTGTATTTTTCCCATGTGGTTTTTATAGTTGTGGAGCATCAGGATTCTTAAGCACACCGAATTTAGTGAAGGATTATTCTTTAGGGATAGTTAAATAAGATATATTAGATAGCTTACATAGACAATAAATGATTATCAATCAATCAAACAACTCAAAACTGTAAGGATCTCGAGCTATTTAGAATTCTCCTCATTATCATTCAATTGAATTATCATACATATTACTATATGTGATCTGTTACATCTTAAACTATTAGAAACTATAATATTGTCGTAAATATATAAATACTCCACAAATTCCCCTTAGAGGTCCAGGTTAGTTTTAGAGAGGTCACAGTTGATAATTGTGTTCATTGATTACTGTGTTAATCTCTAAACTAACTCTCCAAGGTAAGTGAATGGAACCTTTTAATAAATGTGTTAATCTCTAAACTAACTCTCTAAGATATATTCTAGAACATAGAATAGAAAGAAACCCGTTAACGGTTTAAGGGATTTTAAACCGTTACAGAATAATCAACTGTCTCTATATATAAAAAAAAAAGAACTTTTTTTTGCAAACTCGAAGTAAAAGTTCTGGACATTTGACACCTACGGTAGATTCACCCGACAAAATCAATAAAAAATCAAAACAAATTGCCCCAATGCCAGCAACTTCGAACACTGTAGAACCGACGCTCTCCACCGAGGAAATGCACCAGCTTCTAGTCAAACAAGTAGGAGGAATTAAAACAACCGTAAACCAAAAGATAGATGGGCTAACGGAAGAAGTGACGCAACTCGAATTGACAAAAATGAAGAATCGGCAAAGGAGGAATCCGATTCGTGCAGCTGTATCGGATGCAGAGATGGATATAACTTCCAAAAACAGTAACAAGCAAGGAAAATGTCCTCTCATCGACTTCAACGATGTACCCACACCTCCTGTGTGGATCATAGAAGCAAAAAAATATGTAAAAACCAGGGGGGAAAATGATCCTGTAACAATTATGAAAGTGGTTGCTAAACTCAAGGATACTCCTTATCATAACGAAGCTGTAGCCTTAACCCAACTGACTCCTTTCCCCTGGTCCAACCTCTGGAGCATAATTGAAGCTGCGGACGCGGATACTCTTAAGGAGGCAGAATATGAACTTGATAATCTATCTTGCCGTTCCCTGAATGATTTTGATAATTTTATTCGTAAATTCAAGGATTTGGTGGCCATTCTGGGCATACCTGATTGGGAAGCTATCAATCAGTGTAAAAACCCCATCACAATCCCAAGATGGAAAGTAATCGAAGCTACGGTATACCCTAAGGCCACCACATTTAAAGAATATGTGGGTGTGACTAGGGAAGTTCTCTCTCGATTCAGAACCGAACAAGAAGCACCCCGAAACTTCTTTTCGCAATAGAAGCGAATATAAAGGTGAAAGACCAACCAATTACTATAAAGGAGAGAGAACCACCAACGAAAATTTTCAAGTTTCGTCCAATTTCCACTTAAAAAGCAATTTATGATGAATATCTTTCAAGGTAACAACTTACGTCCAGCAGGACAAACCAACAAGAACAAAAATTATAACAACCGCAATTACCGAAGCTCTGATCGAGAATTTCGAAGAGATATTGGTACTAGGCAAGGCGGATGTCCCTAATATGAGTAGAACTTTACCAAGCGGAATAGCTTATCTAGAGCCAGTTGACATTGATTCCTTTACAGGTCCAGCTACTAGAAACGTCAGAGTTGATAATGATCAACAGAATAAAATAGATGTAAATGAATCCCAAAAGCCAGAGAAAAGGGCAACAAGTACGGGATTAACCAAAGATGAAGCACTTTCCTTAATTGAAGAAGTCATATGAAAGGAAGATCCAATGTTTGGTGTTTCAACTGATTTAAGTAGTGAACTTTTCGTAGAATTAAGCGAAATAGGATACCTGGAATATGTGTCATAGTTCTTTGAATACTCAAAGACCTTTATTCCTAGATGGGCACAATATGTTTCGCAGCCCGAATTTGTAATTTACATGCTAATGATACTCAGAGCAAATCAATTTGCAAGAAGTAGTGCAAGAAGCATCAATGAACATTTTGCAATTCAAGAAGTGCAAAATTTTCTTAATATGACGTCAGATCTTAAGTTTCCAAAAATATTTAATGAATATTTCAAGTGTCTTGGTACAACCATAGACCATACAGGAGCTAAGATTTCAACAATGCTAAAAGCGGATAATGAATCTCAATCTATAAATACGAAAATATCTGTTGATTTGATGATTAAATACCATCACTCGAAGAGGATGAAGAATAGAACAACCGTGGAGACAAGAAGCTCCGCTACACACATAGATGAGTATGAGGATTACAAAAGTAAATTATTGAAGAATTACCTCAACTTAAAATTATATTTGATCAGATATCAGATAAAATGATATGAAGAAATGGGAAGATACAGAATTCCAAGAACCAGAAGATTTTGACAAATCAGATTGGTTATTGTATATTGATAATGGAATTTGTGGAAGAGTAGAATCCTATTTAACGATTCTTTCAGATTTTGTAGAAATTGACAATCTTAAAAGATTTTCAGTTCTATCAGGAACAAGAGCTGAAGGAAAAAGTTTTTTACTTCAGGTTGATGAATCGAATGAAAGAGATGGTGTAATAACTATTAAGTCGAGTGCACAGTTTAGTGGCACAGATACAGCTTATGCTGCAATCTTTAAGCAAATTAGATCAAGATTTAAAACAATTTGCTAAGTATGACAGAGATGAATATCTCGCTCAAGTCAAAGAATTTAACTTTAATCGACACACCATGATGCGAAGACTATGTGAAAGAGGAATAATTAAAACCTCTTAATTTATTGTTGTCAAAATATTAACAAAGGAAACAAAAATATTTTTTTTTTATCTTAACAGTATATTAGAAATATATAATTACTCAAATAACATAACTAACTACACACAACATAATACCTGCCAACTCACATAGAGAAAATCCAAAAGGATAAAAAACTCTGCAAAACAAAAAACAACAACAATCGTATTGATTGATTGATTGATTGATAATCATTTATTGTCTATGTAAGCTATTTATAGCCAGCGACACTAATATATCTTATTTAACTATCCCTGGAGAATAATCCTTCACTAAATTCGGTTTACTTAAGAATCCTGTTGCTCCACTACTATAAAAACCACATGGGAAAATTGAATGAAACAACCTGCTCTGCACAGTGGGTCAACCCCCAACCTTCTTAAGTTTAAAAACAAAAACAAACATTAATTTTTTCCTTAATTTGATGGTTTAAACATATTTCTAATAAATCTCACCATCGCCTTTATTCCTCTCCCCGTCCCTAATAGCTCTTTATTATCTAATGTAGGTGATACCTTTCTTAACTCCTCCCTAGCTTCTTGGTATTTTAGGCATCTCTTAATAATATGGTCGATTGTTTCCACTTCGTCACAGCAATTCTCTCTCCCATCTATCTTCATCTTTTGAAACCATTCTCCAACTTTAGCATGTCCACATCTATATTGAACAATTCTACTTAATATCTTTCTAGACTCTCTTCTCATTACATCGACCAATTGCAACTCCTTAGTTTTCGTTGTAACTTTGTAACTAGGAATATTATTTCTAAAAGTGACCCCATGAGTACCACTATCATATTTTAATTGCCATTCCTCAAGTTGTTTCTTTCTTATTTTATTGGTTAGTTGCCGATATATTTTATCTCTTTCCTGTTCTGGTGTAAGTTGAGTTTCGTCTTGTTCAATCCAAGGCGCTGCTCTCAGTGGAATAGCTGCTGGTTGAAATTCACTGTGTTCCGCTTTTAATTGCTGCATAATATATTGAATAGGTGATCCATTCACAGTTTCCTCTATTGAGTTTCTGACTGGATTAGTCTGAGCTACATTTTGTGCAGCTCGGGCAGCTCTTAGTTTTATTATCAGTTTAAACCTTTGATCTATTGGCATAATACCTGCTTCCGCATGGAGAACATCCACTGGGGTATCATTTGTAGCTCCAAGTATATGTTGGATTATTATAATAGGGGTTTTTTCTCCCACTAGGGTTTTTCCCCAAAAAACTAGTCCATCATGTAGGTCTTCTTAAGCAAAGCAAGAAAAATGCAGCTCAAACAGAACTGTCCGTAAGGACAAGAACATATATAGGTGTCGCTGGCTATAAATAGCTTACATAGACAATAAATGATTATCAATCAATCAAAAAAGTATACTTCTGAGTCCATTATTTTGAATGATCTGGAATCTATCAAGATTCTTACCATTACATCCTTGATACCATACTTCTGCTCCATACTCTAGAATTGGTGTTACACACGCCAGATAAAGTTGCCTCATTCCTGCTCCTGTTACCCCCGTCCTCATTCCTCCTAGTCTGCTGATTATATCTAGAGCACTATTTGCCTTATGTTCGATGTTGTTGTAGTGACCCTGGAATTTCAATTTATTGTCCAATGTTATTCCTAGAAGTTTCACCTGCTTAGTGGGATATCTACTTTGACCCGTCGGTAGTTTTATTGGTACTTGTGGTGCTTCTCTTCGTTTCGAAAAGTGAATGTATCCTAATTTACTTCCAAGATCAATTTCAGTATAATGTTTTGAACAATCGTACTTGACATAAGCTTGACATAAGCGATAAGGGTTAGGTTTAATCACGTGAACAGATATACCTAAAAGGAATTGAAAACAATAACTTCCAGCTACGGCCATATCACCAGTAAAATAAGATTTCCCGTCCGATCAATCATATTCAAACCTGGTAGAGCCTTCATCAGTAATACGGTGGGAGACCACGTGTGAACAGGAGGTGCTGTAGTTTATTTTTTTCATATTTTATTTATTAAATAAAATATGAAGAGTCAAAGATATAATATTAAGAATATGTTTTGGTTATAATTTAAAGATCTGTTGAAAAGTCCAGCTATGGAAATGGTTTATTTAATTGAAAATAACAAGAAAAGATTAGGGACCCTGACGGGCCTGACATATGCTATGCGGCTCAGACTACGCCCAAAGATCGTCTCCAGTCTACGGTGGAACGTAGACCCTGACCCCTAGTTTTCGATGAACAACAGTATACCAACAATTATGTGACTGTGGCCCCGACGGCAGCGAGTCCCAGTGGCTGGGGGCGGATCAAGAAGCAAACGCATGAACTTTGTCTAGTTTCTCTTCAATATACATTCATAGTAAATTGAGCCACAACCATAGAAACACAAATAATTTAGAGCGATTTCTAAACAAATAAGAAAGTAGTGACACTTGAGATTCGGACGAATACGATAAACAATGTTGCGACTTTCTTGAGATATTTCTGTTCGCGGTTTATTATTTCGGCCGCTAAATATCCAATGGCTCAACGAAGGCTTAGAGCGCTGGCTAGGTCTCAACTTCAGACCCGGTCGGTTCAGTCACTATCGACGGGATTTGTTATTTGGCCTTAACGGTGGAAAACATATCATCTCCAAAATTTACCACGAAAATTACTCGTGACTGAAACTCATGAAAATGATCATTTAATTAAATAGGATGCATCAAATCAAGATTTAAGCTATGTTGAAGAAACTAAGAAGATCATATAGGAAGGATATGAATGTAACAGAATGTAACTGAACGTAACAGAACGTTCCATCAGCCGCACAACGCCCCTGCTAGCTAGTTAAGTTAAGGTTAAGTTAACTAACTTAGCTAAAGCGCGCTTGCATACATGCACACACTCGGGCCAACTTGTTAAGTTATGCATGATAATATGATGATATGCAGTTAACTTGTTATCTCCTAAAATTGCTTATCAGTCAGTACATATTGAGTGGAACAGAGAATCATACAGAAAATGTGTTATATATAATATATATCGGTTAACAGTTACCCGTTACTACACCAAATGATTTAAATCGGGCTGCCGACAAAATCTATTCACCATTCATAACAGATAAATAAAGAAGAATATTCTCAAGCAAGAAATATAATCTTTTATGACGAATTGGATGACTTCGTAACAATTACTTTCGGTACAAAACTTAAATAAGGTTTTGTCTGATCTGTCATTTGGGTTGTTTGACATTCTTTATACTTCAACACTGCCTATATATATCTATTCCATGAATAGCGATGCCCTTTTAGTCGTAAAGTTGACCCTCAGTAAATTATTATTAATGAACTCTTTGTGTGCCTCCTCTCTAGCCCCTTTGGAACGCTGATAAATGCATGCATACGTATGCCCCCACCCTGAATTAAAGCAGGCAATAAACCTTACCCCATTTGTCTTGCTGCACCCCGCAATTTCGTTATTGTGAGAAGAACAGGAGTATAAATATGGAAGGCCGCCACCATTTGTCCAATTATTTCTATTCTTTTTTAATTTTAATTTTTATCTTTGTCCAAAAAAATTGAATCTTATATTATTTCATTATACTTGCAATTTTACTTACTGCCGAGAGAATAACAGTCATGAACGCTCCTAAATCAAACCCAAATCAAATTCCAACTACTGGAAGACGTTCTTCCTTTGTGGAATGGGCATTCTCATTTGGTAGTCCTCCTCAACGTTCTCATTATCTATCTCAGAGAGAATATACTGGTAATCTATGGGATTCTGACAGAAGAAGAAGATCATCCACTGGTTCGAATGCATCTAAGTAAATAATTTTGCAACAAAAATGAGTGAATTAATAATTTATCTGAAAATGAATATTTAAACTTTGGGGAATAATTGTGGGTATTATATTTTTATTATTATTGTTTATGTTGGAATGAGTTTATTTATATTTGGGAAAACGAGGTGCTTTTGTTGAATTTGTTGTTGTTATATATAAAAAATAAAAAAATAAAAAATTTAAATATCATTCTTTTTTGAGCGAATGAATGTTCGATCAGGTGCGCAGAATTTCTCGAACATGGCTAGATGGTCGTACCTCAGATACCACAGGTAAACAGGGAAATACCAGTGCTGTTGTCCATTATCTTCGGATTGGAATTTACCCTTCCTACAATGTCATATGGAAATGCCGCCTGATCATTATGCTTTCATCTACCATACCCCAAATAACTGGCTTTAGCTATGTTCCAGAAGCACTCCACTCTGCCTTGGCCATGCCTTTGCCCGCATGGCCAGATGCTGCCCCAGACCCCAGCTCACTCGCTAAAGAATTAATCATCGAAGATGTAGCATCAAGTAAAACGAAAGTGAGAAGTCTAGGGCAAGATTATGGTAACTTATGAGGACCTTAAAGGATAGAATCGCTCAATATACCATGTCGAAAAGTCTTAAACGAATAAATTTACTTTTCTTATTTAATAATGTATGTTCCATGACCAGGAAGCGAACTTTGAGTTCTACGGAGGTATAATTTGATCATTTAGATCAATGATTGAACCAAAAAAGGAATCAAGAATTGTATATTTAGCATGATATTGCTTTTCGTTATATTTCAATCAGCAAATGTAGAGTGGCTAGAAACAAGGACTCGCGCAAAATGGCCCAGATGAATATTCATTATCAGCGGTTAAGCTGTTTCCGTTATTTCCATTTATAAGCTCCATTTTGAAGTTTACTTTATACATATAGTGTTAAAGCTATTATTATTTAATCCATTCTGTGCACGTCCGTTCCGTATAACAAACATCGCAAGCTGCTCGAAGAACTGTTATTGCTAATATATCGAACCACATGACTTAACTTAAAAAGAGCCCGTGCAACGAAAAGTCATTTACTCACAAGAAATCTCGTCTAATGATAGATCGATTGTTTGAACTTTGTTTATTGTGAATGTAGCTATTATTTATTGTTTATATATCAGTCAGTGATATTCACATCTTACTTGCTTGTCCCTAATGGACTATTCTGTAGATAGGCATCATCATAAACTCCTGTAAAGTACCTTAACAAGACTGATATTTCAAATGGTAAAAAACCCAATGATAGACATCGTTTGACCCTAATGAACTACATCTATACTAATATATAACTCCTTGAGAAGACTGTTACATCATCGAAATGAAAAAGCTAAAGGCAAAAAAGCTCAAATAATCTGCAATACAGAGAGGGCTCCTTAACTTAAACAATAAAAACAAATAACAAATAACAATTAAAGATTTGATATGTTTTTTAATTCTTAAATGGGCGTTGCTTCCTTGAATCCCTCTTAAAAATTGTTTAATATCTTTAATATCCAGTTCAGGGGCGTATTTGACTGTGAGAAAGATTAATTCCTAACCCACTATCTCCAGCACATATAATTACAATTAGTATTATGTATATTAATCGGTTTGAATTATACAATTGAACATAAGATCAAAGCCTTTAGTTCTAGTTAGTCTCCATAAATATATTAAGTATGAAATTATGCGATAGTATTAATAGAAAAGAAGTCTGAGTTCATTTGTTTGTCATGTTTCTTCCTAAGATCATTCAAGCAAGTATTAGTTATTTACTCACCTTCCAAGCTTAGCTTCTAATCCTCTAGATGGAAGTCACTAAACTCTTTTTAGAGTACGACTGAGGACGAAATCAGATCTAAGGGAGGAAAACATGACTATTAATACTATTCCATCAATTGGAAGACAACTTAAACTAAGGTGACTAGAATCGTACGAGAATCTTAATTGTCAGACCACGGCCAATAATATTAATGTCAATTGCCTGAGATTTGTAGATTAAGTTTCAAATGAAAACTAATATTATAATATTATATAACCAGGTCCAGTTAATATAAGGTTGTGTGAGTGGAGAAGATTGGCAATATTAATTACCATTTCCGGTTGCCGTTGCGGTTTTTTTTTTTTTTTTTTTTTTTTTTTTTTTTTTTTTTTTTTTTTTTTTTTTTTTTTTTTTTATCTTAACAGTATATTAGAAATATATAATTACTCAAATAACATAACTAACTACACACAACATAATACCTGCCAACTCACACAGAGAAAATCCAAAGGATAAAAAACTCTGCAAAACAAAAAACAACAACAATGTGTCAAGCCCCGTACTTGACAGAAGTGAGACACCTAAGGGTCATCTCGATGATAACGGCGATGAAATTTCAGGTACGGTTCATACTGACCCGAAACTGTCGCCTGAACAAAAGAAAGCATGATGGGAAAATCCACCATGTACGAGGTGTAAGAAACGTTAAAGCGGTAAGCGCGGTTCAAAGCATAGACCGACCGTACAAACCGGGCAAACTTGAGAGAATCCCGACCAGGTGAGATGCAATATGAATAGAGCTGGTGCCAGTCCAACGGCCAACCCAGAGACCAAGTGGGAAGCACACTCAAGAGAAGAGCAAATGTGATTTTTGATTGATTGATAATCATTTATTGTGATTGAACAACGAAGATACAAATGACTGAGGCGATCCTGCTCGCCTGCGGCGCATGCGGCTTAATGGGAACACTTAAATTGATTTAAAAAAGTTAGATAACAAAAGTTAGCCTGTTGTCGAAGTGGAAATTTCGGCGAATTCTCAGCGGTGACGTCATACATACTATGGCATCTGACTCCGTGGCCAAGCTGGTTAAGGCGTGCGACTGTTAATCGCAAGATCGAGAGTTCAATCCTCTCCGGGGTCGCTTTAATTTTTTTTAAAAATCACAGTGATTATAGACCGAATTTAATCAATAGGCACATAGGACTACTTTTTCACGTGTGTTTGGATTTCAATGCGACCTGAGCTCTTTACCTAGGGTGAAGCAAGCCTTCGGGTCTGGTCCAATCGCTGGAGGGCGAGCAAATTGTTTGGCAAGACACAATATAATGTTGCTGTACTATAGATCTGGCTATCATACTACCCCAGACGCTGTAGAACGCTGAGTGCCGAGTTATAAGACAATGCAATATCAAACTGTCACACCAAGGTCCGACGGTCCGTTTCTAACTTAATCCGAACTTCATAGGTTGATTCAAAAGGTTTTATCTACCATATAATTAATATACCCGAAATGCAGTTATTATTATATATCTAAGTACCTATATCCTATTCAGTCCTAGCTTTAATATTTTTCCTGTACACGCGCTCTTCATTCTATATACATGTGCCATTATCCTTCTTCTCCCATATTGCATGTGAAGTTCGGGTAATCTCCAGAGAATAATAAAGGCTAATACCCGATGTCACTCGAGAAAGTCGGAAACCCTCAAGCTACATTTAAAGCTACAGGCCGTTTCCTATCAACTTGAGGCAAATCAAAACTAATAACGCCACTTTCTTCATCTTCTCTTGGTCTCTTTCCTTTCGCAGTAATAGGCAACGAGCCAACAGAAGTCTCTGAATCTACAGCTGCCGGCGTTGAGCTCGAGATGACAGACACATCCACCTTATCATCTTCATTTAATGCATTTTCTATATCATCAAGTGACTTGGCACGTGCCACCATTTGAATACACTTTTCCTTTCCTGGAATCATCCGCTGTAAACAGTATTTTGTATTAGAATAATGATTATCAAATTCTCGACAAAGGGAGGTGTATTCTTCAGCTACTGTTCGCCAGGGAACTAATCCTACGTTGCCTGGTTTAGTTGCGGAAAAGCAGCTGGGATTATTTTCCGCTCCTCGGGCTATCATAGCTCCATCAAGTTGATATTTCTTTATTAACGGTTCCAAATCAAACCGACCTCGGACATCTCCATTCACAATACAAGCAACACCTGCTTCACGACAAATAGCAGCAATCCCTGCTAAAGAGTCTCGAATAACGGGCTCTCTTGGTCTCATAGGAGTTGTCCTACAATGAACAGTAAGGCAACGGATACCAGTTTTTACTAATCGTCTCACAAGATTATATGTGGCTTCAGGTTCATCAAGAATACGGATTTTAACACTGATTGATATTTTAAATGGTTCTCCCACTTCTTTCACTAATGCCCTAAGAATAGCCTCTAGGAGATCGGGTGCTCGTAATAAGCCTGCTCCCATTCCTGAATGAATCGAAAAATGCTTAGGGCAACCACTATTGAGACCAATCTCATCAACATCTTTTGCCACTATTTTTGCTGCTTGTACTGCCAAATCTGGAGACGCCGTCCCAATTTGGAACACTAATCGAGATTTCTCTAGAGTAGGATAAGTTCGAAAGACTAATTTCTCATTATCCTTCTCCACAAAGTCAACACATTGAATCTTTTCGTTCCAGACCCGTTTACATTGGATCAATTTTTTATCTACAATTTCAGGACCTAATCAGAAATCCTGGTTAGAAATGTTCTATCATCCATAATTTTTATTCCAGGGGTAAAAGAATGGGGAGCTGCTCGGAACTTCTTGGTTTACCTCTCCAGTAGCTGGAGCTCCACCCTTGGACATCCCGTTACCCACTTTCAACTCGGCGGCTTTCGGCTTGAAAAAAATCCACAACAACCAGTTCTAACGCTCGAGATGGTAAATCTTGTTTGCGCTCGAGGATGGAAACCCAAGGCTCAAATCCCAGAGTCTCTCGAGATTTCTCTATTATGACTAAATTAACAACATACCATAAACTATGTCCGCTCCATATTTTAGGGCCAAGAGTCTAGTTGGAAGTTCACTCACTCGAACCTGAAAAGTTAGTAAATAATAAATCTGAAGCTAAACCCACTATCGATCTTCTCTGACATGACCTCGAGCAATACAGGGGTATAGGTGCCATGGCCGCACTTCCTTCAGCTCCTCAAATAATTCTTTCTCCCCTAGTCGTCAACACTAGTTAATGAACTTACCATAGGGGCAAGAATAAGCTTCCCTTTATAGTCCAACATCTTTTCTATAAGACTTCGAGTCCACAAGTTAAAACAACCACTTTAACTTTTGGATACTTGCGTTTTGACGGCGGCAGAGATGAAAGATTTTGAATCTGACCCGATTAGATAAACATTAGAGGTTAGGGTAATATAAAGTGATTATTTTGACTGTGGGTTACGCCGCCTGGTGAGATGTGTACAGTCAAAAGGGGGTTTCCGAACTAATGCGGTTTCCGGAAATAATCCCAGGTTTTCGATTAAGAAATATACCCACGCCGCACAGAGATTAGCTGTAGAAAACTCTCGATATAACGATTGAAATATTGTTATCCAAATGGGGAAAGCCTGTTACTGCCCTAAACCGGATTGTTACTATGGTGATTCCGGGAACCAACCACCTTTGTTCGGAAACCACCTTTGTTCGGAAACCCCCTTTTGACTGTACATGTACTGTACAGTACAGACAAAAAAAGGGGGTTTCCGGACTATAGTGGTTTCAGGTAAAGAATCCCAGGTTTTCGATTAAGAAATATACGCCACGCCGCACAGAGTTTAGCCGTGGATAACTCTCGATATAACGATGAAAATATTGTTATCCAAATGGGGAAGGGCTCTGACTACCCTAAACCCGATTTTTACTATGGTGATTCCGGGAACCACAATAGTTCGGAAACCCCCTTTTGACTGTACTTGCCAATCGACAGTGTTATCAATCAATCACTTTCTCCGGTTTCCGGACACCATCCAGCTCTTGCTAAATCGGAAAACTGTAAAAAATAACAACTTTATGAGAGCACTGAACACTTTAAGCGTAGCGAGGGCACGAGTCTACGTTAGATCTAATCGTATGTACTGTACATTAAGACCTCGTAGCAAATGCCGGCCAACATCTTTAGAAAAAATGAATAAGATCTATTAACGTTATTTCTCTTCTCTCTCGGATTTGCATTAGAATCATTATTCCGGAATGAATGCACATAGAGTGATTGCCGTGTGTTTTTATCACATTGCTTAACTTATAAGTTACAACTTATACTGCCTGATAGTAACATTGTCTGAGACTCTGTTGTGATCGATGGGGTCGGGGCGTCCAAGCGGCAGGAGTGGTACGGCGCGTAACCGACAAAGCGCGTAGTACGAGTAGATAGATGGATGGAGCTCAATTGAGAGTCACCTTCTGATTGACTTTTGGTTTATATTGATAAAGCGGTGTACACCACTGCTGTGCTATGGGAGCTAGACTTCGTATATAGAAATATGAAAAGTTGTTTTTAATCAACGTGAGCACATACAGAACAATCCAAACTCATATGATTGACGTACAAAGGATTCTAATAGCCACTATTTTTAGGTTCGAAAAGTATCCCAGGCAATGTTTTGATTTTGATCAAAACGAACGAAATAGCGTGGTCTGTTTTAAGACACACAAGAATCAGGTCTAACATGTATGAGTGCGCCGGCTGGATCTGGAAAGTAGCCGACCAGCCAATCCCGAATTTATGGGTCTAGCTAGCTATGGAGCAAAACGGCCATAGATATCAGAGGCGTTTTCCCCTTATGTCTCACAATATGTGCCGTCCTCTTGTTATCCTGCATTCTTATTGAACATATCATGCAGTGAAGGAAACGGGGTCTTCCCAAGTGTAACGTTATATCTCTAAGTCAATTTTTTTCTTCCTCTTGAAAATTTGAGGAAGATTTCCTATATGGATCATTTCAGATTTCCATTAGCTTTGGTATTAGCGGGATTTATATATTAGAATATTACTTCATCAGTTTTGGTAACATTGTCTCAGGTTTCGCCAATTGACACGCACTCTTCCTATCTAGAATTCCGTACTGAAATTCGAGGGTTGATTTCCTATTCTCTTGTTAGCCATTGTCTCCGTCAAGTTACTATTATCACTGCTTTTTAATGCTTGCCAAGAAGACAATGGCGTTCCGTACGTAGCTTTTGTTGGGTACGAGAATTTGCAAAAAAGAATGCTTTAGTGTTAATGATTCTAAATAATTCGGCAAAAGGAATTCAAAGGAATTCAAATCCATCAATGAATAAGAATAATACAGTACAACCAAGGATAGCCAGGGGCACCCGACAGTGTATACGTATATTTAGAGAATGGGGCTGCTGAAGGGGGTAGACCTTATATTATTTAGAGGTAGCAGGTCGATTGTTCAATAGAAGATCTAAAGCCATTAATCGACACTCGGCTAAGCGAACTGAGGTGCTAAAAAAGCTATCACCATCCATTTGAGTATCCAAGCTCTGGTGGCGCTGGTGTCGTACCCCCCCTCCCCATGGTTGTTAAACTGAGTATACTGGATGGGGCTACTGACGAGGACGAAAGTCGAAACGATAATAGCTATCGTATAGCCTTTGTCA